>FTLJ01001049.1:0-45977 GCA_900155495.1 Porogramme epimiltina
GCCCCACCCCCTGTCGCCCCCGCCGGCCTCTGCACCCCACACCCGCTGCCGCCGCCCCTTGTTTCATCTCCGATCTATCCGGAATAGGCTCCGAGGACAATAAGTCAAGACTAGCCCTCCCGACGACACCGCTTCGCGCTATATAACCCTGCCACACCCCCTCCCCGGCCGCGCACTCGCACTCCAATCGATCGCCCGCCAGGCCCACTCGCCTGTTCCGCCCCCTACCTCCACTCCACCGTCCACCACTACACACACGATGCGCGCGTTCGACAACCTGTACGAAGAGCCCGCGTTCGAGACGACCGCCAAGGAGCAGTCCGTCGCCGCCGCCCTCGTCGGCGCAGCCGCCGTCGCCGTCGCGTCCACCGTCGCCGCCATCCAGTTCGCGGGGTCCCCCGCGTGGTTGTCCGCTGCGTACGTCCGTACTTTCCCCCTCGCCCCCCGCGCCCCGCGCTGACCTCGCCCCTCCCCCTCCTTCCATATCCCTATACCCCATACCCAATCTCCATCCTCCCCCTCACTCACCATTCTCCGCGTTCTCCCGCACGCCCGCGTACCACACGCCCGCCCGTCACCCGGCGCTGCACCGCATCTGCTACGACACCCTCCGGGCCTGATCGGCGCCGCGCGGCGCGCGACCCGCAGGCTTGCAAGCAGCCATTGATCGAGCCCGTCTGCCGCTGGCTCGGCGTCCCCGCGGACTGAGCGCTGCAGGGCCCCACCACGCTGCGCAGCCCCCCGCCGGCTCCGAACCTAGCAGCTCCCCGCGCGCCTTCTGTCTCTCTGTCAGGGTGACGGAACCTTGTGCGCCGGCCCTCGGTGCGTCCCTTGGCCGCCTGCGTGCGGCCGGTGTCTAACCTCATTCGCTCGCGCAGATAGCCCGACCGGCTTCGACCTCCCTCCTTCCCCCCCCCCACTCTGTCCTTCCCGTCCTTCGCCGCCTTCGTTCGCCCTCCGTACGGCAGCCTCGTTGCCGTCGTCCCACTCACCACCACCATCGCCACCACCACGTACACAGTCCCCGGGTTTCTCCATGCACGCCTCGCCTCTCGTTATCTGGTGCTCTCTCATCCATCTCATCTCATCGTTGCCGTCGTCAGCCCCGCATATTTATCCCACCCATCAGAGTCCCTCGTTGCCCCCTGCACGTTTGTATCACCACCGTTCCTCTCTCCTCTCCTCTCTCTCCCATCTCCTTTCGAGATTGCTCAACGCGTCTCGCACTCGCCTCACAGTCCTTTTCGCGCTCCCGCTGTAAACTTGCACAACGGACTCCGGATTGTAGGATATAACTAGGAGCTTGTATGCATATATACATAGTGGCCCGTCCTCCTCCCCCGGCGCGCCCCGGGCCGCCGCCCCAGCGAATCCATTCGTTCCTCTATTCTGCTTTCTGAGGCGTGCATGACGAGTGCCCGAATGGTCTCGAACGGCGCTGCTCCCGTTCCCCGCTCGTCGAAAAGCTCGAACACTTTCCCCAGTTGAGCCAGAAACAAGTACCGCAGCGCGTTCGCCGCTGCAGCACCCCCGTGCACAGAACCGTCGGCACAAAGCCTCTCCGCCTCTTCCAAGTTCCCCGCAGAGCTTCGCGAACGGCCCCGCAGCGGCGTAAGTACTAACACATCCTCACGCGCCCCGCAACGGCCTTACAGAGACTGTAGACACCAGCGGGGCGCACGTGCAGGACGGGCCAACCGCCTTCGCGCGCCTCACGGGGGAGAGGACGAGAGGGGGGGAGACATTCCGCGATCGGGCTTTGCACAGTGCGCGCGGACCAATCGCGCGCTGCGATGAGCTGGGATCTGCGCGTCGCAGCGGGGGCTTCGAGGGGTTCGCGCTTCGAGAAAGCTCGACAAGCGACGACGTCGACGGGGGGTGCACCGCCTCGCGGCGTATCGTGGCGCGTAAACGGATTGTGTGAGTGTGAGTGCGGGCGCGCGGGGGATCGGAATCGGAGTCGGCGGAGGAAATGAAATCGTCGTGGCAGGGAGTGGGGATTCATTTTAGCCTCAGGCGCGAGGAAGGAGGGGGCTTTGCGGGTCGTGCGGCAGCAACCCTTCTGCAATTGAGCTCGAATGCGAGTGCTGAGCATGTGAAGTTAATTGTGTGGGGGTCGCACCAATATCGCCCACTTCGAATACCACCCCGCTAGAGCTCCGACCAATACGGCGCCCCACTGAGCTCTCAGGGGGACCATTGCCAATCCCCCTCAAGTGCACAGCGCTCATGTTCCTCTCGCGCTCCGATCCGTCGTCTTCTCGACATGGGGCCAGACCAGTCAGAAGTCGGATGTCTCTCCGCCGACCCTGGGCGATCGACACGAGCGCGCCCGAAGCGCGATCGGTATCGACGTCGTCGCAGCTCTCGAGGCCGATAAGCACCCGCGCGAACTTCGAAGTAAGTAGTTCGTGATGCGCCGGCCACGAGCCCTCGGGAGCCTCCACGAACACCGCGAGAAGCTCGAGGGGCTCGTATCCGCGAGAACCGTTCAAGCTTCCAGGAGGGGAGCTGTGGAGACTAGAGACTGCGCGATCTACGCGGGTGGACAGGGCCCGGGGAGTGCTGGTGAGGGCACAGCAATTTGGAGTGCGTATCTTCAATCACTGGGCGACGACGAGTCGAGGAGACTATCAGACTCAGACTTTTTGCGGGTTTCCCGGTCGGCGCGGAGTTGGAGGGGCGGATGGGGGGAGAGAAAATCGCCGGTTCGTCATTGGTCCCCCCCTACAGGCAGAAGGTGACGGAGGAGAGCAGAAGATGGACGAGAATATCTCGGAGCGGGGGAGGAATAACGCAATAGATTTCGCGTGCGTGTCGCTGATGACGAAACGGAGTGTACATTAGTCCGGAGAAGTCTGTAGGTACTAAGCACTGTGTAAGGAGAACGGAGTCAGCGGAGGCAGACAAAGATCAAGGCTTAGGAGGGTGCACTTACCGAACGCTACCTGCGCACGCAAAGCCGCACCGCATTTTGTATCCAACGGCCTACGGAAGAGGTCATAGTGGCACCGCGATTTGGACTTCGTCCAACCGCAGAAGGGGCGGGCTCCAGGGATGGGGCTCTGGGACGCGTCTCCCCACTCAGCGCAACCGCGGTGTCGGACACAGCGCCGGAGGGTGGGACCGCCGGCCGCGGGACGACGCACATCCTCGCAAGCTCCCGTAGGCTCCTCCGCGAGTCCGCAGACCCACCTCCTACCTCCCCACCGTTGGCGCTCGCGTCTGTGGGCGCGCCCGGGGTAATCCTATGCACAGCGGCGTCGTCCGCGAGGCGGCGGTACACGCGCCCCCCGAGGCGCACGTCGACGAGGTGCCGCTCGCCCGTGTTCGCGCGCGTGAACGTGAGCTGCACGCTCCGCTCGCCGTCGCCGAACGTGCGGGTCCCGTGCGGCCACTCGTGCAGCGCGTCGCCCCGGCGCCGCGCGCGCCTCGGGCGCGCATGCGCCGACGCGGGGCTTTTCGAGACGGGGTCCGGGGGTGCTGAGGTCGCGTCGGGGGCGGACGCTGCGGTAGGTTTGCCATTCGTCGAGCGGGATAAAAGAGTCTCCAAGCGCGAGTCGAGGCCGTCCACGGCAGTCAGGTTGGCGATGGCGTCTGCTGAGCAGGGCAAACGGGCTTGGGCGGCGCCGAGGGAGCAGGCCGCCTTCCTGTCGGGCACAGAGACGTTCGCAGTCGCCCACGGGACGCCGTTCCGGAGGCCGATCGCGATACGGAAGCCCTCTCGCGCGTTCGTGCGGTGGCGGAACGCGAAGCTCGCGACGGCGGTGGGCGCGTCGAGCCCGATCTTGAGCTTCCAGCTGGGCAGGTGCGCCGCGCCATCGCGCCCGCCCCCCTTCCCATCCCCGCCGCCCGCGGAGCCCTGGACGAGCTCAAACCCGCCCTTGCGCAGCTCGACGTCGAGCCAGCGCGGGAACACGAAGCGGAACGTCTTCACGCGCGCCCGCTCCGCGCCCTCCGCGCCGTCGCCCAGCGCGCGGAACGCGTGCCCCTCGGGCGAGCGCGACGACGCGCGGTGCGAGACGTACAGCTCCTCCCAGCGCGCGGCGAGCGTCCCCGCGTCGGCCCCGCCGAGCGCGTGCGCGGCCCACGGCGCGTGCGCGAGGCGGTAGCGCAGGCGCGCCCACGGCGCCTCGCCGCAGACGGTGATGCCGACGTGGTACCGCGGGCGCTCGGGCTCGGTCGGGAACAGCCTGCGCCGCAGGAGGAGGCCGATTGGGGCTGGGGGGCTTGAGGGAGCGGGGGGCTCAGAGCGGGTGCGCACGGATGCGGAGGGTGGGGAGAGGGAGTAGGAGGCGCGTGCGGGGGGTGGTTCGGAGGGCCCGCTGAACTGGCAGGCCAGTACGGCGATGGCGAGGGCTTGGCGACCTTTGGATCCGGAGATGACGAGGAGGCGCGACCGGACGCCTTGGGTTGTGACGGTGAAGTCAGGGAGGGAAATGCGGTTGATGGAGGGATTCGATGGAGTTGAACGACGGCCCTGTGCATACACGGGAGGGGGATAATGAGTTCATATGGAACGAGCATATACATAGGACGAACTTGCCTTGCGAGAAGGAGGTTCGAGGTTGAGAGCCGTAATAACATGCTTCACGGCAACATGCATGGGAATGGGCACAATGTTCCCTGAATGGAGGAAAGCTGCAGGAGAGGGCGCAAACATATGGCTATCGTCGTGGTTGTTGCTATACACCAGCTTCTCGCGAAAAAGCGACGCGTGCGGCGGCACGACATGGCCCCATGCGAAGAGCGTTTGGTCAGACGTCCTCTTCAGGATCTCTTCCTGTAGTCTCCGGAACGAGCGCCGGCCTTCTCCGTAGACGGTGGGCATGTGGACGCCAAAGAGGCCCATGAGCGAGTACGCCTCGTCTTCGATACGCGTCGTGGTGCGTCCCGAAGCCCACCACATGCGGCGGGCAACGCTGATGTCAGCCACGGCCCTGCGGAAGGTGAGCACGTCCGCGTCGACGCCGGTGATGACCTCGAGGAGGACGGCCATGCTCGCTTTTGTACCGATGACGCTCCAGTCGCGCGCAAGGAAGAGCACGGTGCGCGGTGCGATGAGCTCTTGTAGGGTCCAGCCACGAGTGAACCACTTGCTGTTGCGGAACTCTCGAGGGACGTCGGAGCGCGTGGAAGACGAAGATGCGGGGTCCGAAAGAGCTTGTGTCGGACCCGGAACGTCGTGAAGATACGCGTAGCAGACCAAGGCTTGCGAGTACCATGCAAACATAGAGTTGATAGCCTCGGAGAGTTCAGCGCTGCTCGTGCGGTCGATGCAGCATGTATCGATCCAAAGCCATTCGATGCCGTGCGACTCTGCAAGAATACAGCATTCGCGCACTTTTGGGGAAGCGTGGTTGCGTGGGATGCCAATATTGGTGCCGCGCAGAGCATGGAGCTCGTGGAAGGTCATCTCGCGGTCTTGCCAAACATGGGAGAGGACGGCGTAGCCACCCTTGACATCACTTGGACTGTTAAAGTATTCGAGCTCCCCCGTGCTTGTGCGGATGAGCCACATCTTTTGGATGTGCTTTAGCCCTGTGTGAAGCCGATTCAGTTAGTGAGGAGCGTCCTTTCAAAATCGCGCAAGTTACTTGGCGGCAGATTGTGGACGGTTCTAGCCGTCACACTTACCCTAGTTAACAACGAGGCGACGCGGGAAGAGGACAGTTTGGCGGAGGATAGTTCGTTTGAACTTGATGACGACTAGATCACATCGAAGACCACAAGAGGCGCGCAACTGCCAACAGGCCGTCTATGACGAAGTTGACATCAGCACGAGGCATATCGCCGGGTCAAGGCCCATGTGCGCCAGGCAAGATCTGATATATAAGGACACTGGAGTGGGCTGAATGAGTTCGATTGGTTAGCTTCAGAGCAGTTGGAAACGCGATTAAGGCGAAGGATGAGGGGCTCCGTGACCTCGAGGAAGTGCGCGGTTACTAAGAGGTAACTTTGGCGTTATAATGGCTATATATATACCAAACAATTGTTCCGCAACGGGCATTTGGCACAGTGGTAGCGCGCACGCTTCGCATGCGTGAGGTCCAGGGTTCAATCCCCTGAATGTCCATGTTTGTAAACTCAATGTCATTTTGGTTGACAATGCTGTCGTGGGCTTATTCTTGTCGACCCGATTGAGTTTCGGAGATCTATTTCTTCTCAGGCAATTTTTTCATCTGGAAGTCTGTGGAGGGTGATGTATTTGTTCCAACTTCGCGTAGGCAGAAGTCCGTGATTCTCGGTGCAGGCGTTGTCTCCTTTCTTGTTCCTGACCCCTCGTTCATCCCGCTGTGTCACCTCCCCCTTTTATCTCAAATAATCTGGCGGACAATCTGGGTTCTACATTCTCAACGCGGTGCAGAGAACGCTCGTTTCGTCGAAGTCGCATTCCAGTGTCCGACGCCTATGTTTTTCGACGGTTCATAACAAACTTCATTATGTCAACTTCTGAGACAGCCGCCCTCTCGCCTCCGCCGAAGGCCAAGGATGATGATGTCGAACAGTCAAAGAACAAGGCTTCTACTGGTCTCAAGAAAATACCGCCTTACTGGTACCCGTACACCACAATGGCGAAAGGACGGTGGCTTGGTCGGGAGATCCTCGAGGTGGTGTCGACTGAGTTCCGAGATCGGTCAATGGAATTCTATGTATGTACATCATCCTATGAAGGGCCGTCTTCCAAGATTTCATGTGGTATTCGTGCACTAGTGGCTTCTGTACACACCACAACCCAGCCTTCTGTTGAGTCGGTGGGCTTGCACATTGCGCACACGACGCGGAAGACGGTTCCGTGTATGTGTTGGTTCCATCAGACAATAACTTCTTGCAACTTCAGAGGTACGCTCTTGAGTCTGGAGTGACAACGGTCAACGGCCAAATCGCAAAGCCGGACACCATCATTCGAAACGGGGATAGGATCGAGTAAGTACTGCTCCCTGTGATCGTTTTCTTGTTACCCATACCCCCTGCGCAGAAATGTGTCCCATCGTCACGAACCTGCTGTAACGTCGACGCCGGTGCGGATCGTACTTCATGACAAAGAACGCCAATTCATAGTCATAGATAAACCTGGTTCGATAGTACGTCGTGGATGTGTCACTTGGACAGAACGCAAACATCTCACAAAACTTTCTACAGCCAGTACATGCCGCAGGAAGGTACTTCCGTAATAGCCTTATCGAGATCCTGAAGAACGACTTTGGTTTTGAGAAGACGTACAGTACGTCTACCTCTGCTTGTAGTTTTGCGAGCTCGCTTATTCACCAGCGACCCCCAGCTGTAAATCGACTGGATAGGCTCACTTCCGGCCTGATGATCCTTCCCTTAAACCCTACACTGGCAAACATCTTGTCCCGCGAGTTCGTGAACGGAGAGGTCAAAAAGGAATACATTGCGCGTTGTAAGGGTGAATTTACAGAGTGCGTATCATCGCAATTCGCGTCTTACAACACTGACGTCCGTCAAGGGAAGAGATTACGTGCGAAGAGCCCCTTTTGACCATCGATAGACAAATGGGACTTAACGTCGTGCATCCCGAGGGAAAGGTCAGTATAATAGGCACGTCGGGGGCGTCCATTCTAACGATTGTTTAGTTTGCCAAGACGATCTTTAAACGGATCCGATATGACTCAAATACGGACACGAGCGTTCTCCACTGTGAGCTCAATCCATACATTATATGTAACTTTTGCTTACTGTCTTGTACTAGGTCGCCCCCAAACAGGCCGATGTATGCTCCAACCCTTCCTTGACACGATTCACTGCTGACCACGCGATTATAGCCCACCAAATCCGCGTGCATCTCCAATATTTGGGACATCCTATCGCAAACGATCCAATATACTCCGATGCCAGAATTTGGGTGAGAAGCTTATCCCTCTTTTTCCTCGTACACATCGCTCACATGGGGCACAGGGTGAGAACCTGGGCAAAGGCGGTATCGATATAGCTCCAAGTGAAGAAAGAGAAGCTCCGCAAGCACCTGCGCACCTCCAATTTGATCCGTCTACCAACCCAGAGTCGCTCGGCCACCCCCTTGACGGTTCCAAGCGCCAAGATGGCGAGGCGATCGACGTGGAAGAGGGCCTCCCAAAAAGAAAACTTTTGCCTCGCGAAACCGGCCACGACATCGGCATGTGCTCCCCCGTCCCCCTTTCCGCCGAGGCGGTGGGCATCATCACGCGCTTGCGGAACATGAAGGACGAGTCCGAAGACTGGGGGCGCTGGCGAGACGTCGTCTTCCGCACAAAGGCTGCGCTCGCCCCTCGGAACATCGAGATACCACCTTCTCCGCACCACACCAGGCGCAGGCGCAGGCGCAGGGGAGCGGCTTCTGCTTCGACTCCCGAAGATACCACTGTGTCAGAACCTGTAGCGTCTGACGCGACTTCTTCACCAGCTGATGCAGACGTTCGCGAAGACCAGCTCACCGCCGAAGACGTCGCCAAGATCGCCACCGACACCACATCGCCCGCACCGGAGTCGACTTCCGCTACGGCCACCGAAACACCTGTGCCAGCGACGCTGGATCCACTGTCAGACCCAGACGGCATGCACTACTGCCCGGAGTGCTTTGTCCCGCTTCATCCCGACCCGAAGCCGGAATCGCTCTATATCTTCCTGCACGCAATGCGATACACAACTAGCTTAGGGGAGTTCGAGACGCAGATGCCAGAATGGGCGGCCGAGGGATGGGAATGGGATCGCTCGGCATAAGGCAAACGAAGGATGTGGGCGTGTGGTAGGTAAACTCGTCGGGCAGGTTTTTGCGAACCGAGGGCTAATTCTATGATGTGTTGTGCTGTAGATGTTACAGATGACCGGTCTATCTAGACATAGGCAACGTGTACTTTTGAATCCTACCAAATCTACTTGTAATCCCTACTCGAGTCTATTTTGATAATCGATACTCGTGCCATCGTAACCTACGCTCAGTCTTCATCCTCGTCCTCCCTCACCCAGGTATCTGCCGGAAGGGGAGTGGAGACGAAGAAGATCCCAATGCTCATAAAGATGAGGACGACGTAACCCAAGTTCCCACCGAGCCAGTTATACTCCAAAGACGATGCAAAGAGCGATGTCGACGCAGCGGGGCCGATCGCGCGCATGACGGACGCGAGGAATTGCGCGACGCCGTTCACTGCGCCCAAGGAGCGGCTGCTTGGCGCCGAGGACGTCACGTACATGAAGACCGCACCTGTATCAACACTCTGTCAGCATCGTTCCCTTCCAAACCGGACTGCCAGCGCGCCACTCACCAAAGGCCATGTCCATAATGCACACCATCGCGAGCTGGAGGAACACGAGTGCCCACACCGTGTACGTCACGCCGCCGTGTGCACGCGCAACGGCGTTCATGGTCGGGAACAGTGCATACAGGGGCACGAACGCAGCCACCCCGACCTGGTACACACGCTTCGCTCCCCACCTGTCGATGGCAGGTGCGAAGAAGAGTGCCTGAAAGAGGCCGTCGAGTACGCCGAGCGAGCCGAGAATCGCGCCAATTGCGGCGGGTGCGAGCCCGAGCCCGCCTAGCGCGATTGGTGTCGAGAGGAAGAGCGGCAGGAAGGCGATGAAGGCAATGTCTGCGAGCGCAAGTGCACCGTAGTTGGCGACCGAGAGGACCACGGGCCTTGTGAGCACCGTGCGAAGTGGTGGTGGCCCATCGGTAGTGGTTTCGCTGGGGCTTGGGGAGCCGTCTGCGCAGGAGACCTCTGAGCGGCGCCCTCTTCGTAGGGTCTGTGGGATATAGTAAGAGACGAGACAGGGATAGACGAGGTAACAACGAATTTTACCTCCTTCAGGAAGATGGCGGTGATGATGAAGCAGAACGCGCAGAACGCGGCAGACACGGCACAAGGCAGGAAATACGGATACTCGATCCAGAAAGGGTGCGAGAATACGTTCGGCCACCTGTCATGAGGCCTCGCGAGCTGACCTCCAATCATAGGCCTGTACACGTCGACCAGCAGTGTGAGTTACCACTCAGCGGGTTGAATGGGGCCACGTACGCCATAGTCGCCCCAATTGCCCACGAGACAGGGATGCACGCAAACCCTTGGGCCATATTCGTCGAGTCGGTAAGTTCTGCGTCACCAAGATCAGCACGCCATGAGCTCTGAAGTGTACGAGTAACCGACCTCCGATCACGCTCTTCATAACACCAGTATTGCCGTTCAACATCCCAACGATGCTACGACTATGCGGCCCGGGGTAAACACGTGCCCGAAGCTACGAACATGTGGGACGGTGTGGTGACTCACCTCACGACTAAGCCTAAGAAGGTCTTGGAGAGACCAAAACACGCCATGGAGATCGTCAAACCAAAGAGACCGATGAGCAACACGGGCTTCCGACCGATGTGGTCCGAAAGTCGCGCCCACTGGAACACGAACAGCGCCTCCGTCGCGAAGAATATAGACTCCTGCACACATCCTCGACCATGAGCACGTTTTCGTCACTGAGGAGGCTTCGACGTACGATCATCCCTGCGTAGTACCCCACCTTCCTCTCGTCGCCACCCGTAATGTCAAGCTCGCTGATCAGCTGTGGGCAAGGCACTCAAATGTCAGCTCCGATATGACGTATCTATACAACCACGGAGACCTACCTGGTTGATGAACGGGAAGATGCAGTGGCCAGACATCGGCTCGGAGAGATGCAGGAGCATCACGATCCCCATCTGCAGCCTCGGCAGAGGCGTCCGCGTCTTCTTCTTTCGCCCCGTAGATGACTTCAACGTCGAGGAGGTCGAAGCAACCGAGTCGGACGACGCGACTGGTGCGAGGAGGGGACGGGTCTCATCTAGCACGTCCATCTTTACTACTAGCCTACTCAGCAGTGTTCGTAAGTACTACGAATGATGGCAGCGACCCCGCGCGTACTGAGTGATCAAGCTGGTGTGGGTGTGTTGCGTCCAAAAGAGAGCTGACGCGTCGCACTGTTTATGAAATAGGAGTCAGCGGTGTTAGAGGTGGCTTCTGGTCCTAAGGCCAGGGTGAGTCATCCCAAGGGAAATTTGAACTCAGGCGAGAATACTTGCCTCTAAAGGGCGACTCTTTGATTTCGGAGCCGGCTGAAATGGACGGAACGCGCCGATGTGAAGCACGACTCTAGGAAGCTCTTAGTCGACTCGGGGAGCCTGAAAAAAGTTCTTCGAGGTCAGCTACGCGGTGTCGGGCCTGTATGCCCGTAGACAGGCGTTTCACTTACGGTCACTCTCGTATGTGGCGAACAAGAGAAGCTCACGTCAACACAACACTTGGAAAGCCCCAGGATGACCGTCGAGGAGGAGATTCGAGAACTGCTGCCGTGATCGTGTTAAATATTTTCGAGGAATAGAGCACGTCCGTGACTCGGGAGACTCGGAGCGTGCCGTCCGGGGAAGCGGATTTTCGTTCACCCCGAGCAGATAAGCAAAGTCGATCGCAGACGATGCCGGCGTTCAAACATCCAGCCGGCACAGGCACATAGATAAGATAACAATATGTCGGGGACCGGATTGATTGCGAACACTAGCGAACATGGGTACACGACAAGAGTGTAGAAAAATATAAACAAGTGTTCGGATTCTTCTCAATCATAGCGATGGGAAGGACACGCCGCGCGGACCGTCACCGGACGAGCACGTTCGGCTGCAGCCCGTCGAACCTCCCGCCCGACAGCCGTATCGGCGGGAGCCTGTACCCCTGTTGGCTAATCCCCGGAACCGGGGCGGGGTCCGACTGGCGGGGATGCCTCGCAGCCACTCTACGAGAAGCGCGCTCCGCGAGAGTCTGCAACGTCTCTTGCAGCTCGAATTTGCTCTGCGTCTCGAGGCCCGCCCAAGTCTCGTATTGAGATGCGCCCCTCTTGGCATCGAGCGCGTCTCGTCGCGCGGGAGGCACCATGAGTGGCGCTGTGTGCCGCCGCGTGTGAGACGAGATGGGCTTGCCACGACCTCGGGAGACAGGGGTAGGCGGGGCGCGGGTGGTGGGGAGAGGCGACCTCGGGAGGTTCAGCTTCACGGACGACCCGTCCGGCGGCGTCGGGGTCCTTGGGCGGCTCGTCATCAGGTCGGCCACGGCGTCGGCAAGAAGAGGATCCGAGACGAGCGCAAGTCCGGATTTCGCGGGAAGACGCAGAGAAGGCATCGCGCACGGGGTTTCGACCTGAGATGCGAGATTTCCGAGAGGAGGAGTCGGGGGTGGTAGTTCGCTCAGGTGTGCATAGCGTTTCTTGATATCCTCGGGAAGGAAAGTCCCGCTCCCTGACAGGTCTGGGGTGGTGCTTCCCAACAGAGAGCATGGCGGGGTCGCTGAGGCTACCGTATCGAGAACGCGACTGCCCAGAGACTGACGTTGCTCTAGTTCCGGTTTCGAGACTGCGCTGGAAGCACTGAACCTCGATGATAGCGAAGAACTGGAGCTGTAGCGTTTGCTAGCGAGGAGTCTAGGGGAGCCCGACAATAAGCCGGACGTTGTAGCGTTCTTGTATGCGGCATTTGCAAGGTCTTTGAGGCTGGCGACCTGCGTGACAGTAAGCATGCTTCCTCGCTGGAGGGTGGGGTGCGAGGCGCTAGACGTCAACGACGAGGTTGAGACCGAGGGGGGAACTCCGCTAGAAGCTGTCGTTTCCTTGGGCGCCCCTTTCTCAAGCTGTTGGAGAGGAGGGGGTGCTGGCGTGTATGAACTGATGGAGGGGGTCTGCTCGTTTCTGCGGTTCATGGAAGCAGTTGAAGCGGAGGGTTCCTCGGACATCGCCCGCACAAACGACGGTAGCGACCCGAGGGAGGTAGGTTTCGCAACGACAGCTGCGTATCTGTAGAGCAGACTCAGCAAGGGCCCCGGGCATCAGCCATTTCGACTCACGAGACGTAGGAAGGGTTTGCGGCGTTGATTAGAGCGGGAACGACGAGCTCTTGAGAGATCAATGGGGTTCCGGGTGCGCTTTGAGAGGCGCTAGCGCGAGAGGCAGTGGAGTTGGACCGTCGCAAGATGACGTTTGTTGTTGGGCGCGGCTGGTCTCCCCTTCTGCTCCTGCTGATTTCGCTCACTGCCCTCCGTCTGTGGGGGCTGCCGGGCAGCGGCGGATGCACGGCACCATCGAGGATGTCACGCTCCAAGCGGCGCGGGATCGGCGCCATGATTGTATCCTGGTCGAGGTTCACTTGCCACCTCGGACGGCGAGGCTCAATGCTACACGCATACCGTACGAAGGCGGTGAGTACACAAATTGGAGGGCATCGTTACGAACGTACTTCTTCTCGCCGTACAGGGCTTGAGCCTCCCTCGCTAAGTTCTCCATGCGTCGACGGTCCCCTCTGAGACTGCACCCGGGAATGTCGCCTTGATCGGGCCCTTCGACCATTTGGGTAACTTTGTCGATGCTATCTGGTTGTAACGCTAGGTGTTGGCCTATGAGGCCGTGACGGGCAATTAACACCTGCATGCGTTACAATGAGTATCACGAAAGCGTGAGAAGATTGTCAGACAAACTCTGGAGGGGCGGCGAGAACGCGATCGGCCGCGCTTCGGGATGGTCTCGGCTACACTTGTTTGGGGCGGAGGTACAAGGGGCTTCGGTGACGCCTCGCGGGAGGTATGGACACACGGCGTAACGTCATCTTGCTCCAATTCCGAATGTATGTGCTGTGCAGAACGGCGAGTTGACAGCCTACGCGGCGCTTGAGGGAAAGAGACGACTAGTAGCCCCGACGGGTCTAGAACTTCGGAGCGAGGACGGGGGATCGCAGTGGAGGATGCTTCCAGGGGCGCAATTTGAGTTTGACCTAAAGTCTCGGAGACAGGAGTGTTCGCCGGAGACTGAGATGTAGCATGGGTTGTAACGCAATCCGTCGTCTCAGCACTGACAGGTTCAGATGGCGGCGCAACATCCGACGGAAGACCGTAGTCCTCAGCGCCAGAAGGAATGCCGACAGAACTCGAAGCCGACTGGATCGCGAGGTCTGGAGGTGGAATAGGATCGTCGTGGTTGGACCTGCCGGCTGTGGCGTCCGTAGGTTCTAGTTCAACGTCGAGAAAAGCTAGACCCAGACTTGACTGCGCTTCGGTACTTGGCGTAGTTGCCGCTGCCGTGAGCGCGCCACCCAGATACGTTGCGATACCTTGGATAGAGCGTGCGGTGGAATGAAGAAAAGTGTCGTCGCCTGCGCCAGGGCCGGAGTCTGGGCTAGACATAGCAGTGACGGCAGAGAGAGCGTTCTGCAGACTAAGCGTGAGACTGGTGCCGTCGAGGTTTGCGAACCGCTGGTGAATTCCAGAGAACCAGCGCGCTCTAGGCGTGCCACCAAGTGAGTGGTCGGATGGCTCTGTGTATTCGGTGATGTCACTGAGCACACGCTCCCTTGAGGGTTCTCCATTTTCCATGACCGCTTCGATGTCCGGGCTAGAGCCCCCAATACTCTGTTCAGAGGGTGTCGGTGAAGATGGTGTCGGAGAGTCTGCGGTGGCGGCCGTGGACGGACTGTAACTCGCATCGGAGATGTTCGGGGAGATACGCGCAAGGAAAACACGCTCAGAAGACCACGAGGAACCGGGCGGGGGGAGCGTGATGAAGGCCGGACGGTCAAAGTCGTCGTAGGATCGGATGCCAGGGGAATTGACGGGTGCAAGTCCTGAAGAACGTACGAGAACAGGCTCCGATCGACTTTCCAGCAGCATCGTGTCCACTCCTTCGGGTACATTGAACAGAAGGGGGGTTACGAAAGGGGTTTCCGTCGTGCGCGTGGAGGAGGTCGCGTCGTCGTTCGGATCCGCCATGGTCATGCTTGCGGCGCGGGTCTCGCCAACATGAGGCCCGGGAGAACCATCGTTGAAGACCGTCATTGACCCCGAAGTTGGGATTGCCAGCTTCTCGTCTTCCCGATCCGCGTCCAGGGTCGCCACCGGTGCCGCATACTCCACATGACGTTCCAGAGGTTGGGGCAGAGCAGAATATGATTTCGGCGGCGTCACCTCATGAGAAATCCGGGTGTCGCGTGGAACCTCAAGTTGCCAAAGATTGGGTGCCGGAAGACTGGCGGAGAGGCAGTGGAACGCCGAAGAGACCAAGGTGACATCTTGGGTTGTCTTCAGGGTGCCGCCAGATCCAGATACCGACGTTGACTCAGGGCCGTAAGAGCTGCGTAGGGGGTAGGCCTCGAGTAAGTCGCCTAGAGAAGCCGGGGTTGGTTGATCCGCTGGACCAAGAGACGCGGCAGGCCGAGACGTGCGGGAGAAACGGGAGAAGAGGAAGACAAACAGACCTCCGCACAAGGCCGAGAGTAGGCAGTGCCAGATATTGAACCCAACGAGAAGATCTGAGATTGCTTCCAGCGCAGGGAGGACCGAGTCTAGAGGGGTTGTCACAGCATCCTGAAGCCGCTCCAGCAGGATTGAGTCATTGAGTTCATAGGCGAGGTCGTGGTTTCGCAACGAAGAGCCCACGCTGTCGGAGGGTGGTAGGTACCTTGGACTGAAGGAGCGCCGCGGGGAAGCGTGCAACGGGGGGGGTTGGCTCCAGTCTCCAGGGGGTTGTTCATTGTTGAAGAGGATTGGGAGTAAAGGAAGAAGCGATGCTAGTATGGCTTGAAGACGAGAGGAAGACATGTCATAAAGACGAGAAGGAGAGAGGGCAAAGGAAGGTCTCGCGGCGGGTTGTTGATGGGAATGAGAGGAAGGGGTGAAGCGCCCACGACGCGGTGGAGTGCAGCCAGTTGAACCTCCCCTTCCAATCCGTCACATTCTGTGAAATCACATATTCCAAGCACCACGACCGTACAGTTCAGTGCTACAGCGAACATTTTGGAAGGAGGTAGATGAGAAATAATGAACATAGAGTGAAGAGCGGTATGTACAAGTATGGGTGGTAGTGACATTGGGTGGCAGGATTATTATAGCGCTACATGTTCTCGAGGTACCCTGATACAATATTCCAAGAAGATCATTGGCCCCGACAAGTGCACCCTGTCAGCGCGATATCGAAGCCGCGAAGTCGTTACTGCGTCCACGTTTGGTGTTGATAGGAGCTTTGTGCACTCAGAGTTCGTCTGTTAATCACCCAATCTTCCACTTCCGCCGTTCCCTTCCGCGATGGGCGTCCCCTTCTGCATGGAGACCCTCGTTCTCGTCGCGCACCCCACGCTGGCGTATCGCGCGGATCGTACCTCGCACGCGCCTGAGTTCTTCCCGGATCGCCGTTCGGCGCGCGCGCCCCTCCTTCCGACTGCCCTCCGCGCCGTGCGCCGCGCGAAGATCAAGTGCATGCAGTCGCTCATGCGACAGCTGAGCTTCACAATGAGACAAGGTCGGAAGGGGAAAAATAGGAGAACGCACCGAGATTCTCCTGGCCAGGTCGGCGAACTTCATCTCGAAGGTCTCGAGCTTCTCTACGAGCGGCACGAGCCGGTGGATGCGCGGTGGCCGCTCCGCGATGTGGTGCGCGAGCAGGTAAAAGTGATTCAAATTCCTGTAATCCCAAATATCAGCCGCCCGCCCTTGTGCCGCGAAACCGGCAATGACACGCACCTGTCGAGGGATACAACGAGCTGGCAGTGCTTCGCGTACCACACCCGACGTCCATCTGACGTGCCTTGTCCGTTGACGAGGAAGTCCGTCGGCGTGCCATCAAGCGCACGCCGCACCTCCCCGAAGCCGAGCCGCAGGCGCTCGCAAAGGTCCGCGAGCGCGTCGGGGTCCTTGAGCAGGCTGCACGAGCGCAGCGACTGTGCGCGCACACAAGGTCAGCCGCAGCGCCCAGAACGGAAGAACGGAGGAGCGGAGAGAGGGAAGCGAGACTCACATACGACGCGCGCGCGATCGCCTCCGCGCACTTCTCCGCGCGCAGCGCGAGATCCTCCGCGTCGAGGTCGAGGCGCAGGTCCGCGCGCGCGCCCTCGCCCTCGCCCGCATCCCAGTCCCAGTCCCAGCGCCGGTCGCGCTCGGGCGACTCCGGGTCCGCGAACGTCATGTCCGGGAGGGGGACGAGCCAGTCCGAGCGCCGCATGGCCGGGGGCCCGGCCGGCGTCGTGGGGCTCTGGGCCGCGGGGGCGAGGGTGGGAACGGGAACGGGAACAGGGACAGGGGCGGCGGCGTTCGGGAGTTGTAGTGGTGGCGCCGCGGGCTGCGAAGACTTGGGTGTGCGCGCGTACGGGTGCCGATAGGGGGAAGTTGGCGAGATGAGACTGCCGCGCGCGCGAGAGATTGTGCGGCATCGAGGGGATGGGTCGATATAGGATACACTTGGATCTGCCTCGATTGGTACTGGGCTCTTGGTTTGGTCTAAGTTAGAAGTTGGATTGGGATTTGAGTCTGCGTTCATGTTCATCGGAGCGGCGTTGGGTTGCGTAAATAGGTCGTGTATAGGTATCTCTCTGTCATCGTGCTTCGTGTATGCATGGCGTGGGGAGAAGGGCATTGCTGACGGCGAGACCGCCGTCTTCGTGCGCGCGCGCAGGCGCGCGGTCATGCCAGAGAATGCGCTCGAGAATATGTTCCGCGGAGAGCGAGGGGACGTAGCCTCGAGGTCCAGGCTTGGGATGTCGTCCGGTATGGGCTCGGGTTCGGGCTCGTACGGCGGGAGGCCTGCGGTGTGCAGCGGAACGTTCACAAAAGGCGCCGCGGTGTACCCGCAACGCGGGCACGTCGTGCCAGGCCCGCGCGCAGGCGTGTAAGGGGCGTGGCGAGGCGTCGCGGAAGCGAGCTGGAGCGGGGCTGGCGCGAGGCGACGAAGCCGCCGGGAGAACTTGGTCTGTGCCTGCGAGTCGTGCGAGTGCGGGCGCGAGTGCGATTGCGCGGAGGCTTGTGCTTGCGACCGATCGCGATCGCGCGCGCGCGCGGAGGTGGGCTGGACGCGCGGAGGTGGCGGCTGGCCGAATCCCAGCAGGAGCCCGAGCCCACGCGTCCGGCGCTCCGCAGGAGGGCTATCCACCGCTTGGTCGCGAGCGCAGTCGCACCCGTGCTCGGGCTCGTGCTGCCAGCCGTCAGGGTCGACGTCCATCTCGTCGTTACCCCGCGCGCGCATGGCCTCTTGCGACTCGTGCGCGGCCCAGCTTTGGAGGACGCTAGCGAGCGGGATGCGGGGCGCCGGCGCGGCGAGCCGGAATGATCGCGAAAGTGATGATTTCGGCGTACGTTGGCGAAACCGGAACGAGGATCGCGGTGTCTTGGATTTATGTCCTCCCGCAGTCTGGGGGGAGCGCGGGTTGTGGGGGTTTCCGTGGGGAGGCATGCTCTGTAGCAGAAGGGATAAAGGCTCGGGGGTTATTGGTGTCGCGATGTCGATATCGGTGTATGGCGGGACGAGATCGAGAGGAGACAGGAGAACCGGAGACTCAGCGAGAACCGTTGCTTTCTCGTGTGCTAAGCCCAGGATTTCTGAAAGCCTATGCCGCGCCTCGCATATCGTCACGTCGATGCTCGTGTCTTGGTACCTGAGACCGTCGGGAGTCGGCGCAGCGAATGCTAGTGCGGAGCAGCTCCGTACGGGCTTGAGAAGCTCGCAGTCCCAGAGGGGCGACGGCTCAGGGGACGTGACAGGGAAATGTGTGGAAGAGGGCGAAGCAAGAGGAAGGATGAGGATCGGGTTCAAGACGGAGAGGCCTGCCATCGAGTCGTGAGCGGTCATTTCGGGAGAAGCGTCCGTGTTTGGTGCGAGGGAGGAAGAAGTATCGGGCAAAGGGAGGCAAGAGAACTCGAGGCGCACAGCGCGGGAGCGATAGGCGTAAGACGGGGTGCCCGAACTTTGTGCGCGCGGAAAGCATATAAACTGGTTTGTGGGTCCACAGTGATCCAGAAGTGCGACCGACCGCGTTGACAAAGAACAAAAGCCATCACCAGGGCACCCCGGCGGCAGGCTAGTGTCTTCTTGAGCAACAAAAGTCGGGGGCGCTATCGAGATTGGCAGGGCGCTTGCCCTTTTGCCGTGAGGAGGACGGATTTGGACGACGTTGTTCCCGTGAGCCGGGCCTTGTCCGCGTGTTTTCCCGCCTCGTGAAGGTGTTACTACCCATGCGGAGAAATGGGCCTTGCGCAACAGATTTCCTACGATGTGGTTGAGAAGCAGCTCAGAATAATAGCAGTCCGTGTTCCACGGACTACGGCGATTTGACGACCGCATGCCAAGGCGCGCCCAACATCAACAAGGCGAAAAATCGGGATCGGAGGAGAAAGATTACATGAGTCGCGAGGCGAGAGTAGTTCACACGAGGACACCTATATAATTAGAGACTGACCAATGCGTCTGACATGCGGCTTACTGCTGCCTGCACACCAGTTTCATGAACGGACAGCATCTATGAATGCCTTGCTGACAATGATTCTTTAGGTGGAGGAGAAGATACCATATTTATGTGTTTGACCTCTGCGTTATAAACATGAACAAGTGTGCCGATGAGCTTCGTTAGCACTTACAGGTGATATGTTCTCCAACAGGCAGGTGTGGTCGAGTTGAACGGAATACTCCATGGGAACAAGGTGGCACCGAGTGCTATCTCTGACGGAAGTCCAGGTGCAGGCGCGTATCTGATACAATTAAGAGAATTGCTTGCTGGTTTTGGTCGGGAGATAGAGGGTGATTATGCAGACGTTGGGTGCGTAGTCGTTCACGTTCAAGCGCTCGAGCGCTGTTGCTGTCGAATGGTTCTATTAGCGCCGAGGGGCGGCGGCGGGGTGCCAAACACGGCAATCGCGCCCTACCGCGCACGGACCATTCAATTTTACAGCCTGCCCTAAACTCCCCGCCCTATATATCCCTCCCGCTCCGGTTCGAGGATTCCTTAGAACATACTCAGCTAGGATCTATTTTATAGGTACTAACTCGAGTCTCGCATGTTTACACATGCCACATCCTTCATGTCCAGTCGATGACACCAACGCCCGCTCGTATAACCGAGAACATGGCCGCTTCGTGTGGTCTCGAGGACGTTTGGTGCGTCAGTGACATGCCTCTTCGGAGGTGTGCTGCGGCGCGCCAGCGAGCTGGGCGTACGTCTGATGGACTATTGATGTACCTTTTGTATATAGACTGTCAATTATAGCCCCTATCCTTCTATGCTCTCCGTGGAGTGACACCTGACAAGATGGATTTATTAAATCGGCTGTGTGGTCATTAAATGTGTGAGCATGTACATAATGTCAATCCTCGAAGTGCGCAGCCGAAATTGGCTGTGCGCGTTGAGGTATCATTTGAATGTGCTGTCGAAGTCATTGAAGGCACTGCTGAGCTTTCTGACATCCACAGAAGACCGTCACTAAGCCTTGCCTCGTTCGGTTTACAACTTGCCGAGGCAGGTTCGCTGCACGCGCATGAACCCTTGGGTCATATTTGTAGGGTCCACCTGACACTCGGCGGAGTAATATCGTGAACATTATCGCATTTGGCTTAGTATACGTAACAAACAATACGCCATCTTCCTCTACGAGCTGCAGCACAGCTTGCCGCACAATACGATGCCCGATATCCATCCTAGCCCTATCGCTTCTTCACCGTAAGCACGAGGAACAGCAGGACACGGTACACAACAGCGATAACCAACAAGATACTGGCATAGAGCGAGAACGAGATTCCATCTATGTTGAGCCACTGTTGTGGCAGTGAGCACACAAGCCTGGGTATTGAGAGGAAGCATCCCTTACCTGGAGAACGTCTTCACCCCGCAGAGCGCACTCGCCCTGAGCGATGAGCGAGCTAGGGTAGTCGCAGAAACAACTCCCATCCGCGAGCGTCTGGCACGCGAACGTGAGGCCCTTGAAGTCGTTGTAAACAAGGAGGTCGAACGCATATGTCTTCCGACGCGCGCGCATATCAGCATCTACACCTGCATAAGCCAGAACCAAGGCGGCTCACCTGGAAGTCGATGAAGTGCGCCCAGTAGTACCAGAAGCGCGGCAGGTTCACAGCCTTGATGAAGTAACCGCCCACGCACATCCAGAACCCGTTCAGGAACGACGCAAGCGCGAGCGCAGCGACGAAGATGGGCACGAGCGCTGCAATGAGCGCGCTCTGCGACTCCGCGGTGTACACCGCGAGGTAGAGGATCGCGAGGAAGCGGAAGAACGCGGTCCCGCCGGGGTGCAGGCCGATCGACCAGTAGCAGAGGACGGCGAAGATGACGGCACAGGCGAAGAGGTAGGGGAGCGTCACGAGCGAGTTGGCGAGGACGTACGGGCCGGCGCCGTACTGGCCGTTCAGACGCTCGCGGACGAAGACTTGGCGCTCTTCAAGGAAGGCGGGAATACCGGCGACCGACATAAAGCCGAGGAAGGCGACGGAGAAGAAGTGGACAGAAAGGCGGTCGTTCTACGGGAGGCGGCGACGTGAGCTTCCACATGGAGCCGGGCAGGCCACAGGCTGCAAGCCACGTACCACTTTAGCGGAGGTTTGTGGGAGGTTTACCCACACTGTTGCCAACAGAACACCCATTCCCACTTGAACTATGATAAGCATTGAGAAGCCATCGAGTATTGGGGAATCCACTTACGATACATCCCCAGGCGGACCCCGTATGCCAGTAGGTTCCGACTGTAATTGATCCAGTTCCTTATGATGAGGTACCAGGTCCGGTGCAGCCCGATCTTGAGCCCTTGCGCGTAGCCCCCCTTCTGCTTCAGAGACGGAGCGTCTTCAGCCTTGACAATCGGATTGAGTTCATGCGCGTCGGGGTACCGCGCGGCGTACGCCGTCCACGCGCCCGCGATCCGTTGGATGTGCTCAGATGCCTGCTTCGCGTCGCGCAAGAAGTCCGTGTTGACGACATCGAGCGCGTGATCAGAAGGATTGGCATGGAGCGGGACAGGATGCTCGAGCCCATCTGACAGGTAAGTCGCGAGATTGTCTGTAAATGTAGGCAGATAATTAGACCACTATCCGGTAGCGAGCGTGGTTTGGCGTACCGATGGAGCCGTAGTAGACCTGCCGCCCTTGAGCAAGCAGGAGTAGCTTGTCGAACAGGGAGAACGTCTCCCAATTGGGTTGGTGAATGGTCGCGACCACGACCACCCCGTGTCTCTGTGCAAAGTTCTTAACTACATAGGACTGTATTAGAAGGGACTTAGAGATCAGAATAGGGATACTTACTCGCTGACATGACCTCAGCGCTCGTGCGGGAATCCAAACCACTCGTGGGCTCATCAAGGAAAAGGATACGGGGAAGGGTGACAAGCGACGAGCCAATGGTGACGCGCCGCTTCTGCCCGCCGGAGACCCCGCGCTGAATTGGCGTCCCAATACGATTCTGGGAGACGTCCGATAAGCCGAGGTCGCGCATGGTCTCCTCCACGCGTCTATGGATGACGTCCGCCGGCGTGGAAGGGTCGAGACTAGATGTTCTCACGTGAGTGACGCATGGCCCGTCGAAGGGCAGGAAGACGCACCTCAGCCGCGCGGAGAAATAGATGGTCTCCTGGACAGTGAGAACGCCGAGGAGTGCGTCGTTCTGCTCCACGTATGATGCGAGCGATCTCATGTCAAAAGCCTCTTCTCCGTTGAGGGTGACCTAACCAGATTGGTGAGCATCAACAACGACATGATGAATGGGATCTGCCTACGGCTCCTGTACTAGCGGTGCTCCTTCGAGAGAGGACATCAAGAAAGGTAGATTTCCCGGCGCCAGAGGGGCCCATCACTAGATGACAAGATGATGCTCAGTAATCGAAAGGGTCAGGCCCGGTGAGAAGACAGAGACCAACCTGCAAGCATCTCTCCCGAGATCACTTCCCCATAAACCCCTTGGATGATGGTTTTGCTCTTGACGCTGTAGGAGAGGTTCTCCCACCGGAGAGTGAGCTTCTGGCTCTTCTCAAGGCTACTCTAGAATGGATATGAGCATGGTAAGTCTGATAGAGTGAGGGGGACACGAACTTCTTCATCGCTGATGTAGCGGGCCATGTTGTTTGGGGGAGGAATGGTGTACTCGGGGATGCCGCGATGCTTATGTGGGCTCGCTCGTGATGAAGGGCGCTACAGGGTTCTCCAACCTTCACTGCGGCGCCAGGTGAGCACAACGCGGCTAGAGCGGGCATATTGACGGATTATGGCAGTGCCAACATCGCCCGGGGTATCGGGAGTCCGCAGATCTGATGGTGTGCTAAGGGGAGCGCCACGGAAATGAGCAAACTTGTGGGACGTACGTTTTCAGGGACGCCGAGAGCTTGCGGGCGTACACCATCTGTGGAATGCGGCTGGGGCGCGCCCAGCAGCACATGGGCGCCCGCCGGATTCCGGTGTGCCGGTTTGACTATCGGAGGTTACACATATTCCGAATTGTCATCTGTCGACACGACTCTCTAGATTCAAGGGACCATCGCAGCCTTCGCTTCGCAGGTCTTCTGGGGCACTGTTTCGCCGGGTGACTGCCAAGCTGTGGTCTTTGACAAGTCAGCCGACGGTACACGAGTTATGCTGTGACCGGCGCCTCATTCAGTGTCCCCGGCCACTTGAATGTGGACGACGGGGCTTAATGACAGATAAAGACGCTGTGAAAGCGTCATATCCCTGATAGATTGCTTCGATGGGAGTTGGTGTAAGAAGGGAAGCATAGGCTGACAGTATAATATCATACCATCGAGAGAAAAGTTGCTGGTGGTTCGTGGTTGAACAAGACCAGTACCTCATTTGGGGTCGAGATAAAACGGGCTGTGCACCAACCACTCTCGGGTGAAGCAAGGAAGAGGAGCGTCTTGTGCGGCACACTTGGAGAATATGTCGGAAGAGACGATGTTGAGCGCTTGAGCCACTGGTTGTGACTGGGACAAGCTTGCTGGCAGCCGTGACGAGGTTGAGTCACAGAGTTGATTGCGTCACACTTCCCTACGCTGGCGCGCGGTCACGAGTTACGGCTGGATCCGAGGCTTGGGAGCGAACACTCTGCGCAAGTCGACCTCTGTGCTTGTGTTGCACTGAATCTTGTTTTTCTCGCTCACATGCTATCCGCTTGATTCAGTTTGCGGTTATCTCAACGATTCGCATTCCTCCTACTCTTACAGGTTGCCACCTGCACAGTTTCTTGCGGCGCGGGCTGTCTATGTCAGGTTTTGCTCAAACTTACGAAGTCCCCTTGCCACTCGTGTACGTCAATGCTACAGTTTGTCCCTGGACCTACCCTAACTTGCCATGCGCCCACTGTTGGCCACGGGAAGTCGAGATAAAACACATCAGACTGCGTCTGGGCCTAGCCCCTTTCGTGCCGAGTACGCCCGGCGCAGAGTTGCATCCTCATCACAGGCAGTCCTGTTAACGTTCGTCCGATGGAGAAAGCTCTGGCGCTACGGCTCTTCTTCGCGCCAGTGTCATGGCTGGCCGTGTTGCCTCGGGAGCGATGGAGTCTCGCAGAAATTGATTGATGACTCTCATAGGACTGCCTTCAGGAGCCGACGGGGACGGAAGACGCCGAGAGGCTAGTACCCACCGTTTATGGATGACTTTCACAGCCTAGAAATGACATGGAGTCCCGGTACGTCATGAACCCATCGTCTTACATCTAATAACGTTCATTTAATGTAGTGTATGCATGATTTTAGGGAACTCTGCCGCTGCTCGCACATATAAAGCAGTAGTTCGGAGGGGGACAGAAGCATCGTGCGGCCCCCATCCCGAGTTCACTCCCCTCATCTCCTTCACTTACTCCTCCATTAGTTCATCATGGGAAACTCTCAATCCCGCAACAACTCGCCTCCTCATAGAGAAATGTCTCGGAAACCATCGGTCCCCATCCTTCGTCACAAGTCTTCATCCCACTACACTCCTTACGCAGCCGGCAGTGCCTCTACTCCGGCCTTTTCGCACTATCCCTCTACTACAGCCTTTTCGCACTATCCCCCGCTCCCACCTAAAGACGACGTCTCGCTCAGCACACAGGATGAAAAGCGTGGCATCCACGAACCTTCACCAATTTACACAATCACTCTTCCCACTACGGACTACACCCCCGACGACCCTTCCTCCGTCGCATACAAGGCATTCCTGAAGGAGTATCCCCAGTACCAACTCACCTGGCCCCTCGATGTCCTCCGACGCACCGACTTCGCGAGGATCGATAGGGCTGGCGAGACCTACGTCGACTACATGGGTGGCGCGCTGTACCCCGATAGTCTCGTGCAGGTCCATGCGAACTTCCTCCAACGAAGTGTGCTCGGCAATACGCACTCCATCAACAATTCGTGAGTCCTTCCTTCCGATACGCGTCGTTTTCTCACCTGTCTGCCAACTGGGATGTGCGGGGGCGGAGCTCCGGTCCGCTCGGACTGCGAGTCCTCTGTGGCATATTCTACGTTCGGCGCCCAGACGGAGCCGCGCCGATCCTAGATGCACCGCTTTCCGCATCCGGGCGACCCTGAGTGACGAGTCGCCCCCGGACCTTGTCTATGCGCTGTCGTCGGGTTCCTTATCACGTTCTGACTGTTACCTCATTAATCCAGATCCAAACTCTCTTCACAACACGCCGACGAAGCCAGGCGAGCTGTGCTCGATTTCTTCCGCGCCCCACCGGGGTACACGGTCGTTTTCACCCCCAACGCCTCCGGAGCGCTCAAGCTCGTCGGAGAAGCATTCCCCTTCGCGAAGGGCGGCGCATATGTTCTTAGCGCCGACTCGCACAACAGCGTACACGGGATCCGCAAGTTCGCGGTAGCACGTGGCGCAGAAGTCCACTACATCGACGCGACCGACGTCGGAGGTTGCGACGTGAGACACGCACAGGCAAGTGTCGGTTCTGATTTGCGGCGGATCAGTGTTATGTCGATGTTCCGCTGATAGGCATCGTCCTGGGCAGTCTGTTCTCCAGCGCCAGCGACGCGACGGCCCCGGCGCCGCACCATCGCTCTTCGCCCTCACTGGACAATCGAACGTCACTAACTCGAAGAACCCTCTCTCGCTTATCCAATATGCGCAATCGCACGGCTTCTTCACCCTCCTGGACGCCGCCGCTCTGGCTCCGACGTCAACGTTCTCCTTGGCGGACACTCCAGTGGACGCAATGGCGATCAGCTTCTACAAGATGTTTGGCTTCCCTACCGGCATCGGAGCACTGATTGCGAGGGAGAGCTTCCTCGCCCAACTCGAGAGACCGTGGTTCGCAGGAGGCACCGTAGATGTCGTTCAAGCACCGGGACAGATTGTGACCCTCACTTCTGTCATGCACGAGCGGTTTGAGGTGAGTTATCTATGGTACGATTGTGAAAGTTTTCTGTGAACCACAGGTGGACAACCGGGAGATGTGGCTCTTACTGTTTCTATCTCCGGCGCGTTCTTGAGACTCCCATGTGGACTCGGTTGTCAGAAGTGTGTCCCATTTGTGGACCTCTAGCTCTAGATCATTCGTTCATTTCGCCGAAATGTCCCCGTTGCTTTCACTCCAAGTTATCTATTGCTCGCATTGGCTGACCTCTCGATTCTTAGGACGGTACTATCAATTATGCAAACCTCCCTGCAATTACGGACGGCCTGCGGTTCCTATCGGCATACCTCCCCTTCCTTCCTGTGCGCCTCTCGGCGTTGACGCGCCACCTGATCGCGTCGCTTGAAGGTTTGCGGCACAACGCCACCGGGGCGCCAGTTGTGCGCGTCCTCTCGCGCCGCCCGAAGAAAACCGTAAAGTCTATTGGCGAACAGGCTGACACGGGGTCCACCATAGCGGTCCTCTTCCTGGACGTGAGTAACCCCATCCGCTATCTATTATCAATCTTTACTCGTCCGCATCTCATCTTACACATCGCTGATGAACTTTCTTACGCAGCCGCATGGAGACATGATTCCGAATTCCTTCATCGAGTACGCTGCAGCGCAGCACAACGTGTCTCTCCGCACCGGCTGCATGTGCAACCCCGGCGGAGCCGCCTCGCTCCTTGGTCTCCGGGAGGCTATGGCGGCGCTGCCGCAGGATGCCACCCTGTGCGCATTTGAAGAGCACATGGGTCGTGAGCTCGGGGTTGTCAGAATAAGCCTTGGGCTGGCGAGCGACTTCACAGACATCCATAGAGTGACGCAGTTTGCGCGTCTCATGGGGAATGAAGGCGTTAGGCGGGCGATGTGGACGCAGTGGATGGTGGAGAAGGCAAACGGCGGCGGACGGGTGCATTGCCAGTGAGGTGGTTTCTGCCACCAACAGTCATGCGAGGGGGGGCCGCGTCCCATCGTTTCCCTGTTATTATCCTAGGGTTCTAGTACTTGTTCTCCGTGTTTTATTACTTCTTTCATAACGTACGTGTACCAATTAATAATTGCGTTACTCGCACTTCCTGGGAATCGAAACTACATACTCTTCAAACATCGAGCGCTGAAAGCGGACCGCGGTTCTCCGTGCCTACCGGACATGCCACGTGGGCGGCATGCGCAGCCTGGACACCGCGAGACGCGTCGGCGAGAGAGCGTTCCTCATCGTCCTTGACAGCGAGCACGGCTCATGGAGTTCCTCTCCCAGATCAACATCGCGCTCCGTGGGCCGACTGGACAACCACAGTCTGCTGCTGATACCATCGCCCGCCTCGCCGACCGCCTCTCCCCATCTACCCTTCTTGCCGACCGACGGGCATCCGTCCTCGCACTCAAAGGCCTCGCCCGAGACTGCAAGGCAGACGTCGGCGAGCGCGCGCTCCCGGGTCTCGTAGATGTCCTTCAAAATGACGCGGAGGTGGACGCGGAGATTGGCAAGGCCGTGCTGGAGACTCTGATCATCCTCTGTGAGGTCGATGAGAACGGCCCCGCGCCGGCTCGCGAGCTAGGGTATGCGCACACTGACGCTGTTCTCGCGGACGAGAAGGTCGCACACAAGCTCTTCACACTTATGGCCGACCACTCGTTCTATCTGCGTTACTCGGCGTTGCAATTCCTTGGCGCGCTTCTGCAGAACCGGAGGCACGTAATTCAAGCGTATTTCTTGAAGGCACCCGTGGGAGTCACAAGTTTGGTTGCACTGCTGGAGGATAAACGGGAGATTATTCGCAATGGTACGCACGACAACCTCGGAGGCCAAATGATAACTAACATCTCGTTCGTCCCGTAGAGGCCATATTCACCATCCAGTCTTTGATCTCTCAAAACCCCGAGATACAAAAGATTTTGGCATTTGAGGGCGCATTCGAGAAGCTGTTCAACATTATTGTAAATGAGCAGGGCGTTGATGGAGGTGTCGTAGTGCAAGATGCACTGAGCTGTATAGACGGTCTACTCCGTTTCAATCAATCCAACCAAGTACGATCTGTCGTCATGTCATGCGTTATGCATCCGCCCTAACGAGCTTTTATCTCCGTGGCGCGTGGGTTTACGGTAACCTCTCCCTCAGAGCTACTTCCGCGGGTCTTCTCTTCCGCCCGTTCTACTCTCTCTTGTTGGATTCCCGCCATCGCTACCCTTCAATGCGCCAGCACCACAACAGTTCGCACTCCAACTATGGGACGTGCCGCAGAAACGTTCAAACGTCTCACTCGTTGTTGGAATCATTGGGCTCCTCGCGCGACATGCGGGTGTGAGTCTGCGAGCCCAATGCAGTTCTTTCCGTTCCTAACAACGCACCTCGCAGCCTCCGGAAGGGCTCTCTGTTGCATGCGTACGCTGTCTCACAGAGCTTGGCCTCTCCTCTAATGCCCCCACAAGTGTAAAGACCCAGGTTAGTGAAATCGTGTTTAGGATTGCGACATCAGCTGAACCAAACGATGTAGGCATTACGGCTTGTACCATCCAGTCTTTCCGCGCTACCGCTTGCGGAGATGGTTGTCACTCCGTACATGCCAGTTCCGGACACTAACGGCGAAGAATGGGATCGTCTGGAACCATCATCCGCTCTTGACGCCCTCGTTGAGCTTATCCTCCATGGAGAGTACAACAGCATCATCGACGGAGAAAGGAGAACGAAGGACGGGATGGAGCTCCGGGCCGCAGCGCTAGGGATATTCCAAGTTCGTACTCGCCCATTCTCCAAGCGTGACTGTTAGTCTGAGCGACGCGGCTACAGAACTTCGTACAGACAGAAGAGATATCCGAGGCGATCGTCCAAGCCATGGTCTCGCAACCAGGCATGTCCTCCTTCTTCGCATCCACCTACCATCCTCATATTTGTTCCAGGCTCCCAAGCGCCTGTGACACCTCTGCTTTACGCCCTCACTACCGTCCCCGTTTCACCCCTCAACATCCCTTCTGTCACGTCAACTCACTTCGCCACCCTCCTCTTCGCCCACCTCCTCCGATACTCCCCACGAGCCAAGACTCTCGCACGATCCATCGTACCCCAGGGGTCCTCACAAGGCGCAGGTGGTGGGGCCTTCTTTGTCCCAGCCGACGGGGGCGCACCGCCCCCCACTGATGATGCTGGCGACGTCGATGAGCCTCAAACCCTGCTTCAAATTCTCAGCGAGCACTTGTCCCTAGCGTTCTTGACGCGCGCGCGTCCAGATGTTCCGGATCGCGAAGCGCGCGAGTGGGATAGGTTGTGTGTGGGCTATCTCTGCCTGCTCATCCAATGGCTGTGGGAGGACCCGGCGGCCGTGCGCGAGTTCTTGGAGGCGGGTGCGCTAGGCGTGGTGAGTGTCTCAGAGTACCTCTCTCGATGGGGATGCGGCTGCTAACTTCTGCTATTCATAGTTGGTGGAACCTATCAACCAGACGGCTGAAGAAGATAACATGATCCCCGGCCTATGCGCATTCTTGCTCGGGATCTGTTACGAATTCAACCGCGAGCCAGGAGAGATCACGCGGTGCGCTCCCTTGTATTCTTGTCATGCTGAGGACCGCGCTGAATACGTATTCAGCGCCACCATCCATCCCATCCTAACACGCCTGGGCGTTGACATGCTCTCGGGGCGTATCATTCGCCTTCGCGATGATGACCGCTTCAAGGCCGTCGGCCCTGACAGCTCTGTCGCCGTGTCCCCCAACGCACATGTCCCCGCGCCGCACCACCCGCACCCTCCATCAAGTGCACCGTCTTCAGCAGGCCTGCCGAAGCCAGAAGTGGAAGAAGGAGAGATGTGGTTCGACTGGGCGTTCGTGGACTTCTGGAAGTCAAATTACTGTAAGATCAAACTGCTCCTTTAGGAGAAGAGGCCGTATACTGACGTACTCGTTGGCTAGACACCATCCAGAAGGCGGTTGTGGTCGACCCGAACTCAGTCACATCTGCCGCAGGTGGGCGCGGGTTACGTCAACTTGAAATGGATTATAATTACTTACGCGCGCGCAGGGCAAGAGAGCGCCATGCTTATCGCGTCTCTCCGAGACGTTATCCGCGGGCAAGCGGCGGAGATCGAGAAGCTGCAGGGCCAGCTCAAAGCGCTGTCCGCGTCTTCCGGAGAGGTCCGCACTCCTATTATGCGCCCTGTCCACTCTGCTGACATCTCGTTTCCCACCTCACCACTACTACCGCTCGTGGCGAACAGCAAGAGGCTTTGCGCACGCAGGTTGCTACCCTCACTTCACAAGTTCAGGCCAGCGACGAACGAAAGCGCGAGGTCGAGAAGGAGCAGGAGGATCTGCTCGTATTGCTCGACGAGCTCAACAGCAAGCGCCGGAAGGACAAGGAGCGCATGCGGACGGCCGGCATGGATGTGTCTGAGGATGAGGCCGATGATGATGACGATGAGGAGGAAGAGGAGGAAGAGTGATCGAAGATGCCATCTAATCTGTATGTCTACTTCCGTAGGGTGGTTGGATGTGAATCCGCCTTTTTATTTATTGGACACGTGTGTTACGTCAGGATTCGCGCTGTGCCCACCACTCAAGTCTACCATGGAGGTTAAGGTATTCGGGCTCATATAAAATCAAATCACAGTTGCAACGACAATGTTATAGAAGTTGTAATATAATAGCTAGGTTCAATGACCTCCAGGTGGGAAGTGTTGTATTTGCGGGCGAAAACCGGCGTAAGAGACGAACCCATCTTGATGCAGGCGATAGCCTGGAGCCATTCTTCTGCCGAGTAAAGGGTGTGAATGTATGCCTTTGCGGGTGACAACAGGGCCACAAAGGATTGGGAACGAAGCGGCACGAGATCTCTGGCGAGGTTGCTCATTTGGGTAAGAGGCCACCTGTGTGGTGCGGTTAGATTCTGCGCATGTGTTCCTTGAGAAGAGGTTGAGACTCACCCATCGCCATAGCGCGTTGTCCGCTTTTGTGCCTCACATCCGTACGGAGCGCACGGATAGTTTGTGAGGCGCGACGGGTGTACCCGGCGCTCAACGCCCCGGGTCAGTAGATACCCGTTTGGTGCCTGCCCTGTCTCGTATGTCCATCACGAGTTTCGCGTCTACAAAGAAGATCGCGGTGAGCTACTAGAGTCTTTTGCACCAAGACAGTGGCGGTGGATACTTACGGTGGGGAAACGAAGGGTTGAGAAGTTTATCTGCTAGCATGTGCGGTTGTGAGCACGAGAGTTCTAGGGGTTTAGGGGTCCCCATTGCAGTGCGAGGGTGGCGTGGCTCAGTGAGAGTTCGAAGACTTGGAGGGGATGCGGTTAGAGGGTGCAAATTCGAGCCTTATATATGCCTACGCCACGGTGTTGAGAAGCACCATCAATGGGCCTTGTGGGAATTCCAAGCACTGTGTGGTCCAAGTTACAAAGAGCATTGACAGCGACCACATGGGGAGTGTGGGGGTGTGGTCTCGATTCAAGAGTGCCACAACCATGTCCGCGCCACTCGAACAATGCCTTGTAGTTATCAACTCCGTTGTCACTGACAACTGGATTCATCACATTGGCTGACTAAAAGGCGCGCTGCGTCAAGAATGCATTCAGTAAGGCGGCGTAGAACGTGATTAGTTGCTCAAGTGCGTACACATTGATTTTCACAGATCACGACATTCGGGTCGTGTGGCGCGTGGAAAGGGTCGGCGAGCCACAGGATAGAACTGACCGGCGTTCCATCCGCCAGAACAATAGCGATACTCTTGCAGTATTAGGGCTGCCATAAATGACATAAAGCATGGCTTCAAGCGTTGTTTGAGTGGTAAGCGAGCGGGGTGATTATAAATTATTCAAGCTTCTACTATCATACACTAACTTTCAGAAAGCTTTTCAAGCCTCATACCGGGTGAGAGGAAGATACACGAGATCAACATCTGAAACTTCGAGGCATTTCTTGATCAGGCCTTGAATTTCTTGGTCGCCCCCCGCCAGAGTAACGTGTGCCTGAAGCGACGTAAGTCAACACCCTTCCCAAAGATGAGTGGAAGACACAAACTTCGATGCTTGCCCATCCGACGACCACCCCGTACGTGTTCTCCTTCTCGTCAATGGGGCCCCACGCAGGCGATATGACGCCCGCGTCCTTCCGCGACTCAAACGCCTCCTTGAGCTCGTTGAGGAGGCTTTCTAGCTCGGCCTTGGACTTCCCCTCTTTGAGGGCGAAGGTGGCGAGTTCGGTGATTGGGGAGGAGAGGGCAGGGAAGGGGTCACTGGTCGGCGCGATGTGCCACAGGGTGAAGCGGGAATAGTCGAAGACGGCCGGGATGGCCGCTTGGAGTTTCGGATAGACAACCTTGTCGTTGAGGAACTTGAGGTGATGCTCCAGGGTCTCCCATGCTGTAAAGTGGATGGGGTCAGCGGCGAAAACGGGAGGAATGTTTGTGAGACCTTACCGACAATAACGTATGCCGTAGCCTTGTCGTTGTGCTGAATACAGTAGTATGTTCTAGTCAACGGATCCTGTTAGCAAGCGAAACTCGGACTAGAGAAGGACGCTACCGTGACGAACCTCATTTGCCCGTCATAGCTCGTGAAGATATCGCCTGTGTCTTTGAAGAGAGCTGCGTTGGTAGGATCGGCCTTGAAGGCATCTGTAGCGGGGGCGTAGAGGACTTCGATCGAAGGGAAAGCCATGTTAAGTGTTCTGCTCGGCTATGAGAGAGGAAATGCGACAGTGCGTTGATGCTGAATGCGTCTGCTCCATGGCCTTTTATGCTATGGTTTCGATGCACACAATGGCAACAGTTGGCCGTACGGAGGTTAACGCTTCAGTGAAACCTGATTCCGAGTCATGACCTCGCTGCCGCACGTCGTTCCGAACACCGTGAAGCCTCTGCTGCGCCGTTGGGTGAGATTGACGCAGGTCTCCGAGTTCCTCCGATACAAGGCTATGTTATACCGTATGTCTGAAAGTTGAAAGTGCTATAAGGACACTTAGCGCCGCAATCGGCGCGTTGCTTAAAGGAATTACGAGGTCTTCTAAATTCAAAATGATCAATATACTAGGTATAGTTCCACACCATTTGGTAACTCACATGCTTGCGGAATGTGGCTGATTTTGAGTCTTTATAGCATCGCGAGAGAGAATAAAAACATTATCACTAATCAATAACTCCAGACCGCGGGTGTGGGGGGCATAGATTGAGCATATATCCGAGAGCGCCCTCGATGGTTTGTCAGACGACAATACAATTGGCTAGACAAAAGGCCGCGTGTACAATGAGCTCGGGGTTGCCTACGAGAGCCCGGCCCTCCTCACAAACCGGACTCGGTATCGGTTCAGCGTTCGGGTGCAGACCGAACGTATTGGATTTGGGAGGAGTCAAGGAGCTTGCGGGGCTGTGAAAGATCAAGGCACTTCATGCCCGGAACGCCTGTGTGCGACTAGTGTGATCATGACGGTGAGGGTAGTGGGTCCATTGGTGTCGGTGGCTTGGGAAGTGGCGGGAGCAATGAGAACGACCCAATGGAAATTGGCGGCCGGGTTTCTTCGGGCGATCCCGGCTCAGGACCCATGAGTCCCGCGTAGGCCCGATATGACGTCACTGGATAGCCATCGCCTTTCAAAACTGGTATTTGTAACTTCGTGGCCTATTTTAATCCAGGACATGCATCGATTGAATTCTATTGAATGACTAAGGAAGGTAAAAACATAGAAGAGGGCAAAATCTTTACGTCTTCTTGAGTGTGCGTGTTAGGTAAGAATCACTTCTACTCATCTGAGTCATCTCATGTACTGTCGGAGTACGAATAGTGCACTGTCAATAATGGTCGGCGCTTGAATCTGCCCTCCTCACCAGTCGCGATTCGCTTCAGACCGTGACGTTGTCGACAGCGACCTCTAGGCTCCCGAACACCGTGGCTGACCTTGGTAGTAGGAAATTGTCTTCCGGCGAGTGTTCAGCTATTGGGTACAGCAACTATTAGGCTAATCATCGGGGTTGTCTGGTGGAAGCGTGTCTTGCTTGGGTAGGCTCCCACCACTCAGCGCATTTGAGTCATCAGCCCGAGATCGACTTCGTGGTTCTTCGGGAACCGTGGCACGGTGGCTGTGGAATAGCGCGCCCACATGAGGCCCTCCCTTCTCAGTCTGCCCGTCGACGCCCTAAACGCACCGTCACCCCTTTTGGTCAGCGTACCATACGCGTCCTTTGCACGTTCTCAGTGTAAGCCAGCACTCTTGATCGCGTACGCATGGCGTCCAAACCGACCTATGACGTGGATTTTACAGACGTGCACCTGATAAAGTTGAAGACTTGTAGTCAATGTCCGAACATTCAAATACTATTCCAGCGTAGTCAACGTCGTCCTGATTCACGTCACGTGCCTCAACGCCCAAAATAGGTGCCCGCACTCCCGAGTGGTGCTTCCCGGCGGCGAACTTTGCTTCGCTGTTGCGTCCGTCCGATGGTTCTTCCGTTCGGCGCACCCTCCGTGGGGTGGTACCCTCGTTGAAAGCGTGAAGGTTCTTGCCCATGATTAATCAGACATGCAAGCCATGACGTCGAAGGACTCTCCGACGGCCTATAAAACACTGCGAAGCTGGCGTTCCAGAGAGGTACTCACACATCTCTCTCCTGCACCTCTCATCCACTGAACCTGGCCATCTTCTCTATAATGCCTTTGACCTCCTCGAACCTCCCGTTCTGTGTCTCTCATGTGTTCAACCCCCCTGTCGACCTTTTAGATCGCCTCGACACCCCGGTGACGCAATTCTATGATTGGTCCGCGGTTCACAACCCCGACTACCCTCTATTCGTCTACCACGATGGGAAACAACGCCAGTACGTCACGTACTCGAGCGCCGTGACCGCGATGGACCGTGCCGGGCGGTATGTCATCTCTCGCGTGAGCTCTTCGCCGAAGACTGGCCCCCTCCCTCGGGTAGTTGGTATACTCGCCAACGCCGGTGCGTAAATTCTTATGGCCGTCACTACTTTCCAGTCTCATCTTATACGTGGACAACATATCTTCAGACACCATTACCTATATCTGCACCGTACTCGGTGTGCTGAAGGCGGGCTGTACGGCCTTCGTCATATCTACCCGCAATGCCCCCGTCGCAGTGGCAGACATGCTCAAGCGCACGGGCGCGTACGACATCCTCGTCTCTTCGGATCCATCCATGCAAGACCTCGCCAGCGAGGTGGCATCGATCCTCTCTCGCGACAGCTTACACGTGGTGGTACACCCAATGCCTATGCACGAGGAGCTATTTCGTGTGGAGACGAGTCCCCTCGATTTGGCCCCGGAACTGCCTAAGACTCTCGATATGAAGGCGCCAGCAATCATTATGCACTCTTCAGGCAAGTTATATACCTTTTTTCACCTCACAATCACGCTCATAGTTGGTCATGCAGGGTCCACAGGCCATCCGAAGCCTATCACCTGGACCCACAGCTCTCTATCCTCGCTCGGTCAGGCTACTAGTACGTAGATTCCCTCGCTCTCGAGATGCGATCCTCATATTATCTACTTCAGCTATCAGTCAGAAGGACGTTACCGGCCATCTCATAGGTGCCCACGGGTCTCCTATGTTCCACGCGCTTGGTACATATCTGCACACTGCGGCCGTACGTCTTCTTTTATCAGTTTTGGTACACGATCAAATCCTCATTCTGTTACTTGCTCAGCCAATGACGGGAATGATCATCGCTGTCTTCAAGCCCGCCTCGCCACCGATAGTCCCAACCCCCGACGCCGTATGGGATGGCATCAAGGCGACTGAGGCCGACTACTCGTTTAGCGTCCCATCATTCATCGAGCAATGGGCCCGGGATCCAGAGAAGATCGTCAGCATGAAGAAAATGCGTGGCCTCGTGCGTATCCCTCCCGTTGTTTAGCAGCAGTCTATACTCATCTGGTTCGCGATACAGATATACGGGGGCGCTCGTCTTCATGACGACGTTGGCGACTCCCTTGCTGCGCAGGGCATCGCGCTGTATCCTGTCTATGGATGGTACGTTTGACGACTAAGCCGTGTGACGGAACAACGCCGTTGACGTATCATTTGTTTCTCAAGCACGGAGGTTGGAATCATGAACATTTTCGTAGGACGTGAGTCACCATCTAGTTTCATCACCATATCTATGTCGCTAACTATCTCATGCAGCCCATCCAGGGATGGATTGGTCATACTGGACTCCTTCCCCTGAACACAAGCTGGTCTTCAAGCCAGTTAGCGAGGGCCTCTACGAAATTATCGCATTGGTAAGCATGCTCAGATCCGCTACTCTTGATGTCCGCCCTGACACTGCAATTATTAGTCCGACCCTGAAATGCCTCTACCGAAATGCAATGCGAAGGAAGGTGAATGGGACGCGTACGCGACCAACGACCTTGTAATGGCGCACCCGTCGAAGGCCGACAAGTGGAAGATTGTAGCCCGCGCGGACGACCAAATCATCCTGTCTAACGGCGAGAAGGTCTGTTCTTGCTAGTGATGTCGCGTGAGCTATGGTGCTGATCTTGGCCGCCTTCTCCCAGACTAACCCGGTGCCGTTGGAGAAGATCATCGACGAGGACCCGCATGTCCACATGTCGATCATATTTGGACAGGGCAAGTTCCAGAACGGGGTCATCGTGGAACCCGCACAGGGCAACGTTGTGGATCCCGGAGATATGCGTCAAGTGGCGGAGTATCGCAACGCGATTTGGTATGTCATACATCATCTCTCTCGTTTTGGCCTATGAGCTCAAGCGGGTGCCGCGTAACAGGCCAACAATCGAGCGTATGAACGAATATGCCCCGCAGCACTCTAGGATATTCAAAGAGGTAGGCGAACTTCATGCTCGGACTGATCACGGAGCTCATACTGCATCGTACCAGATGATCTTGATCGCTACTCCGAGCAAACCATTCCACCTCACCGCTAAGGGCACCCTTCGACGCAACCTCATCCTATCCGATTATGAAGACGAGATCGAGGCGATTTACCAAGCAGTCGAGACCAGCGCGGAGAGCGACATCCCCCCACCAACCACTTGGGACGAGGACGGTATTAAGACCTTCGTGCGGGCAGTCGTGCATGACACGTTGAATCGCGCCATCGAGGATGACGCGGACATCTTCCGTAACGGCGGCGACAGGTACGCATATACTTCAATCGTTCGATGCGTTTGATAATAACAGTCATTGCAGTCTCCAAGCCACCTGGATCCGTAACACCCTCCGGAGGGCGGTCTCAGAAAACGACGCCGCAGCGGCCCAGCGCATATCCCCGAACCTCGTCTTCGCCTTCCCGTCAATCTCTACCTTAGCACAGGCCGTCTACGACGTGGTGCACGGAACCGACTCCGCTAGCGCCGGCGCGCGCACCCCCGCCGACCTCTGGAAGTACGTCGAACGGTACTCTGCCGCGCTCCCAGCGCGCCCCGCGAACCTCGCCGCCCGGCCGGCAGGCGCAAAGGACGTTGTGCTCATCACGGGCACGACGGGCGGGTTCGGGTGCGACGCGCTCGAGCACCTGCTTCGTGACCCCCGCGTCGAGCGGGTGTATGCGTTCAACCGGAAGGGGAGCCAGGCGGCCGAGCGGCAGCGGGCTCAGTTCCGCGCGAGGGGCCTGGACGAGACGTTCCTTGACTCGGAGAAGTACGTGATGGTCGAATCAGTGTTGCACGAGCCCGGGTTTGGTATCGCTCCGGAGCTCTTGGAAGAGATTCGAGGGTCCGTGACGCACATCATGCTGAATGGTGAGTTTACGCAGCCGTTCTACTGCGCACTGTCTAACAGGAGTGCATTTAGCGTGGAGGGTCAACTTCAACATGTCGATCGCTTCGTTCGAGGTCGACATGCAAGGTGTCCGCAACTTTGTTGAGCTGGCCCTGAGTTCTCCATACACTGCTCCACCAACAGTCGTGTTTGTTAGTTCTATCGGCGTCTTCAACAGTACGTATATCTGGTGCTGTCGACGTAGTATCCCACGCTAACACCGGGAACAGACTATAGCGGCCCTTCACCAGTGCCTGAGGCACCGCTCGACGACCCAGTCTCACCCTTCGGCAGCGGATACTCCGAATCCAAGTGGGTGATGGAGCATACGCTGCAGAACGTCACAGAGCATACAGACGTCCACACGGTTGTTGTGCGTCTCGGCCAAGTTTCGGGAGACAAGCTCGGGTACTGGAACGAGAAGGAGTGGTTCCCGTCTCTGGTTAAGTCTGCGCTCTACCAACACTGTCTCCCTACGCTGGAAGGGGTGCGTTCTCATTTTATCTGCCCGCTTTGAGATTCTCACTGATTTCGCTTACAGGACATTTCCTGGTTCCCTGCATACGAAGCGGCGAAGGCATTCACCGAGATGCGCCATTCGCGCGAGGCGATCCTGCACATCGTCCACCCGCGCCCCGTCTCCTGGCGCACAGTCCTGGCGCCCATCACAGAAGAGCTCCACGTCCCCTTCGCCTCGTACGACGCGTGGCTCGCTGCGCTCGAGCAAGGCGGCGCAGACGACGTGGAAGCGATGCGCGCGAACCCTGCGCTGCGGCTTCTGCCGTTCTTCCGCGCGACCAAGGAGACGATGGTGAAGGACAGCGAGGGGGCGTTCGAACCGATGGGGATGGTCCGGCTCTCGACGGCGAAGGCGACGACGGTGTCCGACGCGTTGAAGGGCATGCCACAGCTGGACGCGGAGCGTGCTCTGAGCTGGGTCGCGGCGTGGAAGAAGTCTGGGTTCCTGTAATCTTCGGGGTATAGTGCATCAACGGGCTAGTAGTGTTGTGGAGCTCATGTCGCTCAATGAAATCGATGATAGAGATTCTGAAGCTGTTAGATTTAGAAGACTTTTGGTCCGAATCGCATTGATCGACACTGATGTCGACTTATGATCTGATAGATTAAGTTGCTTACCCTCCTTGATTACCGGTGTGATAACTTATAGGCGCCGCCGGCATCGGCCGAACGCCAACTCCTTGAACTTGAACTTGTCTTTGCAACCTGTGGACGCAATGACATGTTGCTCAAAGGCCAGAACGACACTACTGTGAGTGCATTTCTGTTTTTAGTTCCTCTGCGAAAACTTATAGTACCAGTGTGTGCATGTATACAGAAGTTCAGTGCGAACTTAATCGTAATATAAGTTTGTCCGACGGAAGTTCCCTCGGCCTTGCTTTCGTGATGGGCCAAACTTCTTTTGAAATTATACAAAGTTCCTCTCCAGGGGGTGTACATAAGCAGCCGTGGGTGGCGGAAGGGCACACTCAACGCATCGCAAGGGTATTCCTCCTTTTTCTTGACCTGACTGTTGTCAAACAGTCCGAAAGATTGGGTGAGTTTGTGGCCGGCCAGTAGCGACAACGAGTTGCTAACACGCTACCCTCCTTCGCGTTTCAGGCGGATTATGGCAACGGCAAGCCTGAAACTGCTCTGCCTCTACGCATTGCTACAATGCACAGCTCTCTGGGTAGATGCAAGACAGCAACCGCTCGTGGGCGACAACAACGATGCCACTCTCAGGACAATCATCACGCCAGCAGTGTCCCACTTTGTTAGTGATGTAATTCATCAAGCGCAAATTCCGGGCCTCTCTATGGGGGTAGTCCGCCTCGGAGCGGATCAGGAGGCCATTGTAGAGCTTGCCACGTGGGGGAACCAGACGGAAGAAGACAATGGAAATGACATGAAGCCAGATGTAAGCTAACACTGAACACTGCGCTCTACGTTATATCTCTTACCGAAAGCGATATTTAGGCTCTGTTTGCTATGGCATCCTGTTCAAAGGCATTCCTGGTGGCATCCATTGGCATCCTCATGGACGACTACGCTCAAGCGCGCAATGTGACTTCTCTCCCAGGGAGTCTTACAAGGTTTGACTGGGAGACGAAGTTGCATGACGTGTTCCCTGATGAGTGGGGTACGGTGGACAAGTGGGGTGAAACGAGAATCAACCTGCGTGATGCGTTCGGCCATACATCTGGTTTGGGGAGGTAAACGTCTTAGCCAATTCTGTTATGGAGACTCTGGGCTAACGATAGCACAGACATGATTTCTCGTATCGACCGGGGGACACAGCCGTAGACATCCTACGTCGGCTGAAGGAGTTACCAGAAGCCTTTGAGTTGCGCCAACAGTGGCATTACAACAACCATGTGCGTACCAATCAATTCTATGGCTACGGCATAAAACTAATTTATCGCTACTCCAGCCATTCATGGTTGGGGCACACCTGGTCTCCCGACTTTCCCACGTTTCATACTCTGAGTTCGTCGAGACGCGCATATTCAAGCCTAGTGGAATGTCGTCCACTACGTTTTCTCCCTCGGAAGCGGCAGCCTCCGGAGTTCTGACACAAACGTGGACGCGTGGAATGCGTCGGATCCCTTTCGTATTCCCAGATCAATCTGCGGAGCTTTTTGCTGGGGCAGGAGGGATCATTTCGAATACGGAAGACATGGTGAGATCATTTCCTTTTTAGCGTGTCATGAGCCCTACTCACACCACCGGTCGCAGATCAAATGGGTCGCGGTCCTTCTGAACGGGGGTATACGTCCAGGCACAAACACCACCATAATCCCACCTTCAGTCGTAGCAGAAATGACGACTGCGCGTGCGATTGTGAGCGGCGTCCCTGCTGGCCCTTTGTCTATCATAGGCTACGGCATGGGGTGGTTCCGGATGTCGTATCGTGGCCATGACGTGAGTGTGTACCGTCTTGTATCCCATTCAACGCTCACCGAGCGTGCCTCCAGGTCGTGTGGCATTTCGGCGCTGTACCTGGGTTCTCGACACTCGTCGCTTTTCTCCCGGCGGACAATTTCGGCGCCGTTCTCCTCGCGAACACGGACGAGAAGCAAGACGAGAACCTTGGCATTTTCTTCCGTCTCGTTGACGAAGCTCTCGAACTTCCCGCGGTGGAGTCAAACGAGCTGAAGGGCGCGCTCACAAGCTTGAAGCTTCAAGTTCTCGGTACCTCAGCCACAGTGGAGGATCCTTCGTTCACGGTGACAAGCCAGCCGGAACTCCACATCGATTCCTTTGCAGGGACGTACGAAGACCCCGCCTACGGCCAGATCACCCTTTGCTCTCATGCGAGCACCTCTACATACTGCCAGCGTACTCTCGCCGACTTTGCACCCATCGAACACACGCAATCCGCGGACGTCAAGTGGAACCTGTATGCGACGTGGCCGCGCGTCTGGTCCTCCCACCTCCGCCTCGCGCGTTCGTCAGCCACGTCGCTGAGATTCAGCGCGCGTCTTCCACGGCTCTTTCCGGGGGGCTACGGCCACGACCGCACCCCCTTCGAGTACTGGGACTCGATCATGTCAGTCGGATACGCGGAGTTCGTCGTGGAGGAAGGACGGGTGGTTGGATTCGCGCTGGTCATGGACAGTGTTGCTGCTTCCGCACGGGCCGCGCGGAAGCCCGGCGCAGGCGCGAGGGAGGTAGGAGATGCTTGGTTCAGGCGGGTCCCAGGTCCAGAATAGCGAAGACATAGGTTAGCGTATATATATGAGCGTCGCGTTGTATCAATGGTACAGGGCCGAGGACGGTTATCGACACCCCTGTGGCTAACGGTAGCACAATCTGCCCCGAGCTGATGGTGAGCGGAGGCTCGCACTCTTCACGCCCGAGACAAGCAGAACGCTCGCGCAAGCAGGCGCAAACCCCAACCGAGCAGCTACGATCTCACCAACCCCACCAACCACACACATAGGAAAAATCTGGTGTAAAACGAACGTCGCATTGGCACCCGAAGCACAAAGCCGGAGAACCCAGAGCAAAACACACAAAGCTATAATAATCGTACACACATCCCTGCCTGCCACAAACGTACCACGAACGCCTCGCGCGGCGCGCGGTCATATCACGAACTCGCGCGGGTGCTCCTGCCGCTTCACGTACCACCGCTTCGGCTGGCCCTCCACGATGTCTGTCATCCAACACCCGCGGTCAGAATCGGGCCGGGAAGGAGGAAGAGGAGCAAAAGAGGAGAAAAAGAAAGACACTCACCAATCGGACTCGTAAAGTTGTGCAAAAACGGATGCACCCCGCTCGCGCGCGCATTATGGTCCGCCAGCGCGCGCTCCGTGAGCCGCGCGCCCCCCGACGGCGGCGGCGGCGCCACCGCCCCCGCGACGACCACGCCCGACGCCCCGCGCCGGTTCGGCGAGAACACCGCCGACGGCGCCTCCGGCTGGGCGAGCGCGAGCGCGGAGGGCGGCACGAGCAGCCCGTGGTGGTCGCTCTCGCTCCCGGGCCCGGGCGGGTACTTCCACTCGCCCTCGCCCTCCCCGTCGCGGAGGAGCGAGACGGGCGTCGTGGGCTCGCCGTACGAGAGGCGCTTCGGCGGGAGCGGCGAGGCGCCGCCGCGCTCGGTCGAGGACGCGGCGTCGGGGTTGGACGTGTGCGCGCTGTTGCGGTAGTACGACTGGCGCGAGTCCCCGCGCGCGCCGGGGGGAGCCGCGCCGGCGCCGGCGGGGGCGGGCCGGGAGAAGGTTTGGGACTTTTCGCGCGTCGCGTGGCGCGAGGCGACTTCGCCCTCGACGGAGCGCGGGAAGAAGATCTGTGCCGCGTGGACGGGGCGGGGGCGGATGCGGGGGAGGACGCGGGAGAAGGAGAAGGAGCAGGGCGGGGGCAGGTCAGCGGCGTGCGGGACGGGACAGAGGAACGGAAGGGCGGGGTCCGGGGGATAGAGAATAGGAAAAGAGGGTGGGTACGTACAACGAGTGTGATGGCGGACGAGACGACGCATCCGATCGCGGCGAGGGATGTGAGGAACTCGGTCCAGAACCTGCCGGCGGCGCGGGGTGCGTCAGCGCGGCGCGCGGGGGCGGAGTGGGGGGTGGGGAGAGTATACACTCACGGGCTCTCGTTGACGTGCTGGTGCGGGCGGACGCCGTCGACGGCGAGCACCATGAGGGGCACGACGAAGAGGAACCGGAACACGACCCGGACGCACTGACGTAGCAGACACGGGCACGGGGGCAGGGGCGCGGGCAGGGGCGCGGGCGCGGGCGCGGGTGCCGGAGCGGGGGAGAGGTCAGCGCGGGTGCGGGTGCGGAGATGAGCGCGGGAGGGCGCGGGCGCGGGGGACGCACGTTGAGCTCGTGGAACGTCGTCAGTCGGACGATCGTGCGCGTGTCGACTCCGTTCCGTTTCTGCCGGCGCATAGAGAGGTCTTAATGAGCCAGGCACGAAGAAGCGCGGGGGCGGAACGGGACGGGGCGGGGCGCACCAGTGTTTTAATGAAGGAGGGGAATGTCCACAGGATTGGCATAAACCAAAGCGTGAGGGACAGGCTGCCCAGGCTTCCCGCCAGGAAGGTGAAGGCTTCGCACTGGGGGCATGTGATAAGTCTCAATCTAGCGTCCTGCGGTGGGGCGGGGGCGCACCTTGATGGGGTCGCTCCGCGTGAAGATGGTCACGAGCGGCATGTAGGTGAGCGCGATGAGGGAGCCGACGATCCAAGTCTTGAAGTACAGGCTCCGGAACCAGTCCTGCTGTACCGAGCCGGAGTTGACGAGGAAGAGCCAGAAGCACAGCTCCTCGAGGTGCGTGACCCTGTAGGTGTGGGCACACTCGCGGTCAGCGCCGCCGGGGGAGAGACGGCCGGAGAGGACGCACATTTCTAAACTCCATGCGACCGTGAAGAGCAAGTAGAGCGGAAGGATGAAAGACTTGTGCGTCTGCGTCCACATCTGCCATGGCCTAGCGATGACTGGCGAGGTGGATTGAGTGCTTTGCTCTGTACGCGGGCAGAGTATGGGAGAACAAGACGTACTGCCGTATGGTGGGAGGTCGACGTAGCCCTCCTGATACTTGATGACCGCGAAACCGATCGCGTACCCTATTATACACGGCACGCTGAACAGATACGTGTACTGTCCGCGCTCGTCGTCAGTCCGGTCCTCCGACAGAAATGCAAAGGAACGGGGCGTACCGTCATGAGGCGCTTGAACGCGCCCGAGTACGGTCCGTTATTCCATCTAGATCGTGCCGGTCGCGGTTAGCGTCGCCTACGCGGGCACGGGGCAGCACAGCTGTGGTCGAGCGGGTACGTACTTGAGGCACTTGAACTTGTCGAACTTCCATAGATGGAACACCAGAAAGAGTCCGAGCTGCGCGGAAGCAATGTCTCAGACAGGCGGGTCTCGTTTACGCGGCGAGGGACGAGGGCGGGGGGACGTACGAGGCTAGATAACAGGGACCAGACGAGGTACGTTGCCGGGGTTGTGTGCGACATGGCGCCGAGTGCTGAGGGAGGAGTATGCTACAGGTCCTACGGGAAGCGGGTGCGTATTGCTGCTGGAGAGGGTATTTGAAAGTCAGCGACGGGCATGTGGTAAGGACGCGCGTGCGCCTAGCACATGCGCGTGAAAGCGGAGGGCTATAGCAGAAGTAGTGGTGGTGGGGAGGTGCGCATCCGCGGAGGGCGGCAAGCCCCCTTCATAACTATCCCGCTACAGCGGTCGGGCCGCGTCCGCGCAACACCGGTCTCCTACACACATCATCTCGCGCAACCACAAACGGTTCTTCCATGCGAGTATCCGCTCATTCTAGGTGGCACCCTGCCTCCCAACGATCCGCCGGATTCGGCAGGGAAGTGATCGCCTAACCGCCCTCAGTTCCGCGGTGCGGTAACTTCCAAGCACGGACTGGCAGATAGTAGGCAGATACTCACAAGTATATACACAAGTGCTTCGGAGCGCGGTGCTGGGGGCAGCCCTGCCGAGGGGAAGGGGAAGAGGGGGTCGGGCACTTGGTCGCCTGGCGGACGGTCAGTGGGGAATGGTGCAGCCTGGGCGGGAGGCATGGCGCGGGGCGGGGGGGGGTAATAATATCAAGTCTGGAGGGCGACGGAGCCGGCAAGTCGGGGCTCGGGGCGCGGAGTGCGGAGGAGGGTCGCGTCCGAAGGCAATCAGCAGCACATGGTGCCATGGCGCACATCAGACGGAGGGATCACGCTGGCATCGGCCGCAGCGGGGGAGGAGGAGCATCCAGATAGATCTGGGTGGCATCTTCGCGCGCGCGTTCCGGCATCACCACGAGACGCCGTGGCGGAGGAGCAGGGGGAGGAGCGAGGAACAGAGAGCAGGTGAGGCGCCTCGGGGCTTGGTCTCGTGTTGACGTACTGCCTGCACCGTGAGCGCGAACCTTGGACGCTGTCGGGGGCAGAACCTCCGACGCACGGTGGCGCTGGCTGGTGCACGGACGGGCGGTGGCGGATGCAGGGATGGGCCGAGGCGGCAGAGGGGCGGATGCGGTGCGTGTTGTGTCGCTGGGCCGAGTGATCAATGCTGCAGTCACTGTCGGGTCCTGGGCTTGTCCTCCCTGGCGGCCACCAGCTCGTTGTGGACGCCGAGGCGACTCGATGTCCGTTGCTGATGGCACAGACGACCGATCAAGCGCCCACCGAGGGTGCGCCGATCGCGCCTGCCCAAACAGGAAGATCTAGCCGAGAGAGCTGATGGCCGCCCCGAAATTCACGCCCGTCAATTTCTCTCCTCCTCCCGCGACCCCGTGGCCGCGCGCGCCCGCACTCTCCTCGCCATGTCGCTCGCCACGCCCACCGCCGACGACCTCGACGACCTCCTGCTCTCCTGCAGGTACGGCGACACCGAGGACATCCAAGCCTTCCTCGCCCGCTTCGGCCCAGACCCCCTCGCCGCCGCCCGCGACCACGCCGGCAACACCGTCCTCCACATGGTCGCCGGCAACGGACACACAGGTATCGTCGCCGCCCTCCCCGCCCCCGCCCCTGCCCCGCCCCCCTCGCCCCTGTCGCTCCTGTCTCTCCCATTGCTCCCACCGCTCTGCTCCCCCGACGCCGACTGATATGCGGAAGGCGCGCGCCCACAGACGCGCTGAACGTGCTCCTCCCGCTCG
>FTLJ01001050.1:0-38188 GCA_900155495.1 Porogramme epimiltina
GGGGGGGGGGGGGGGGGGGGGGGGGGGGGGGGGGGGGGGGGGGGGGGGGGGGGGGGGGGGGGGGGGGGGGGGGGGGGGAGGGCGGGGGGCTGCCGTACGCGGGGTCTCGGAGGCGGGGGCGCAGTGAGACGATCCGAATCGCGCTAGGCCAGGACCGCTTGGGCGGGTGGGCACTGGGCACCGGTGGGGTCCAGCAGCTGTGCCAGACGCGTACCAGACTCAGCCGCTCGAGTCCACCGCCGCCGGTCCAGCACGCGTCCGCGTCTCCTCGTGCATGGCGACGGCAACCGCGGAAGCGCTCGGAAGCGAGCCCTAACGTGTGCATGTGGGGCGTGTAGACGCCCGCCCGACACCTCGATCATGAACGTGATTTCCTCCTTGGCTGCTTCGATCAGTCCACTACTCCGCCCGATTAGGAAGCCAGACACTATCATCCTTTGATCATCCTACGACCGCACCCACGCCAGGGCCCAGGGCCTGCCGCGGTAAAGCAAAAACAGCGTCGTTTCGTCCCACACACAGCACGTGCGGGGTCACATAGCCTCCTCCACGACCAATAGCCGTCTGCTCGACATCGCACACCATTTTTCATTCGCTCGTTCATTCGTCCTTCTCCCGACTCCTCGCGAGCCTCCTCATCGCGCCATTGTGCGACTCCTCCCGACACCCGACGCACTCCGTAACCACTCATAACCACCGTCCTCACGCCGGCCTCGGCTCCGGCCTTCCGGAATTCTTGCATCATCACATGCTTCCCTCTCATTTCCTCGGCCCTGAGCAGCCCTGAACTCGTGCTGCAGTTGCGTACGACGTACCTGCTTCAGAATCACCGAGTCGTTCCACCTAAAGCCACCGACAATTCACAGCTTAGCCACGTCCGACGGAGGTAACTTACAAGCAATTATCCCAGTCAGGGCCTCTGAGTCATCCAGCTCGCCCGAGCGCGGCGGCGGAGTGCAACGCCTTGCGACGACCCATCAGCTATGGCGCGCGCACCGACGCGCCCCGCTTGGATTTCCCGCCTTCCACCGCCTTCTACCGCCCGCGACCGATCCTCGTAGAGCATCAGAACCCGAGAAATGCGGGAGGTGATGCGCTGTCAGGGATTTGCGCCACGAAACGTTTCCCCAGACCCCGCACGAGCGAACCCAACCAATCTTCGCGTTCCACCCGGCAGTTATCTGAGCCCGGGCGGAGTACAAGCCTCTCCCGCTCGCCCTTCGCAGTTCTCTCGAGACGCGTCCGTCGGGCTTCCCAAGCACACGGTCGCCCCGCCGCGCACCAGGGGCGCAGACCGCCTGACGCGAGTCCTGACCTCCCGCGCGGGGCCACGCAGCGCAGGGCGGTGATGCGCCCCGTCAGCCCGTAAAATTTACCTCCTTCCTTGATCGTCCACACCTCCTCAGGGAGTCGCAGGGCGCGGCCGAAAAAGTCAACCCGCCGACGTCACGCGCCCCCCGCGCAGCGCGCCCGCCCCTGCTCCCCCCCCCTACCTTCGCGCGGTTCCCTCGGCTCGCTCGGCGAGAAGGCGAGCGCAGGGGTGCGCGCGGTGCGTGTCGTGCCCTCGACCACCGTAAACTCCGCCACCGCGCGGGGCATCAGATCAGCTCCAACGGAAGCGGGGTGGGTGAGGCGCACAAGGCACGCTTGCGCGCGCGCGCGAACGTGCACACACACACAGAAAACCGTCGCGCCACGGCCCATCGCAGGCATCGGGCTGCAACTCTTGGGTGGTTCCGGCGCATGCGGCTAGGCTCCCTCGCTTCGGGGCGCGCGCCCGGCTCGCCCGCACAAACGACGCAGCGTCGGAGCGTCGGACGACGAGGGGCGGATGGATGGCGCGACAGGCACGCCGGCAGGTGGTGGGGCACTGGGATTACAGCTGAGCGTACATCGACGACAAACGGCGCGCGCGGCCCACGGGCGACCAATGAACTGTCCGAGTAAAATAAAACCTGTCGCACGCGCGGAGCCCGTCAGCCCCGCCTGCGCGCACACGACACGGTCAGCAGGCGATGGGCGGGACGCACCGGTGAGATGACGACGACGACGACGACCCGAAAACGCAAGAGCGCCGCGTCTTCCCTCCCCTCCCCGGCTGTGGCGCGCGTGAGGTATCTAACCCCAAGAGGCGCCAGGGGCCCACACAGCCCAAAACACGGCGGGGCGGCGGGCTTACGTCCGCCTGCTCGCGCCTACGTCCGCCTCCCCGTGCCCTCCTCGAGCCGCGCGAGCGTCTCCTCAAGAACGAGGGCCCGGTCCGCGTCGAGGCGCGCCTCCCACTCCGAGTCCACGCTCATGTAGCTCTTCGGCCGCTCCTCGTCTACGCCCGTCCCGCCCTCGCGGACGACGAGCCACGCCGAGCCCGTGCCCGTGGAGGAGGACGCGGCGGACGCCGCAGAGCGGGGGCGCTGCGCGCGCAGCGCGTCCGTGAGGAAGCCCTGGAGGAGCAGGCGGCTCCCGCGCGTGTTGCCGTACGCGGGCGGCGGGGGCACCGCGATCGCGCTGTCCTCGACGTCGCCCGTGCCGACGCCGGCCTGCGCGAGCGCCGCGGCGTACGTCGGCAGCGGCGGGCGGTTCCACGGCGCGAAGCCGAGCGCGGCGCCGTCGCGCGCTGTGCCGCTGCCCGAGGGCGGGGGGCGGGTGCGCGGGAGGACCTCGCCGGGGTGCACGTGCGCGTAGCGCTCGGCGCGGAGCCGGAAGAGCGCGCGCTCGAGGAAGATGAGCTCCGCGAGGGCGACGAGGCCGAAGGCGATGTGTACGAAGATCTGGGAGGAGGTCGTCCCGAACGACGCGGACGTCGTGGAGGAGGAGCCGTCGTCGTTCCCGGAGGAAGTGGAGTTGGAGTCCGAGGAGGGCGGGGGCGAGGAGGACGCGGAGGCGGCGGCGGCTTTGGCGATGTGGGTCCCGACGAGGACCCAGCCGGCGATGGTCGCGCCGAAGAGGGCGAGCTCGAAGAGAAAGACGGCGAGGGTGGTGATCCGCAGGCCGTAGAAGGTGGGTATCCGCTTCGGTTTGAGGAAGGAGATCAGGCTCCGCTTCCCGGTCGAGCTTGCGCTGTGGGTGGAGTCGGACCGGGAGGGCGAGCGCGGGGGCTCGTCGGCCGGGGCAGATCCGGATGCCGATGTGCCCGATGGGGCGGTGGTTGAAGAGGGAGGGGAAGAGGAAGGGGAAGAAGGGGAAGAAGGGGAGGAGGCTGCGGCTGGGTGGTCTCTGTCCGCCGGATGTCGCTCGGGGAGCGAGGAGGATGATGCACTCGCCTCGCTCGAGAGAACGTCCATGCCCTCCCTGAAGCCAATCTCGCCGCGCTTCCGCGGAAGAGGCCCCGCCTGGGGCCGGGGGGCCTCGTCGTCCGTGATGTGTGCCGCAGCGGACGTGGTGGCCGCTACGGTCGGGTGCGCCTGCGTTTGTGGATGACTCTCGTCCAGCGGTGGGGGGGCGGAGGCATTGTGGGAGACGCTCGACGCCATAGCCTGTCGCCTATAAGATCCTAGGAAAGAACGGATGTTACGCCTGCGTCTGGCTCTGCCGACACGCGAGCATAAACACAAAACGGAGATGAGCGGAAGAAGAGATTAAAGGAGGGAAAGGGAACGAGTGAAGGAAGAGAGAGCAGCAAATCCGAGGGGGGGCGGCCCTGCGCGCGCTCGGCACGAGTTCATCAGCAGCGACGCGTTTCCAGGGGCCACTACAAGTCCCCCGAGAACAACTCCAGTGCCCGGGTCCATCACGCCCCTGATTGGCCCACCCGGCCCGACCAATGGGCTGCCCCCGCGCCAACGGCGTATCGTATAGCTGGTGTCCCTCCGCGCAGCCATGTCTCGCTGCTCAGCCTGCTGGCCACACATCACGCATTGATCTCATCATCCATGTATCACAAACAAACGTATGCCGTCTACAACTACAGCTCTGCACTCAGCCGCGGCTCCTCTCGGTGCAAGATTGTGCCCAAATCGACGACGGTGTAGAACGAAAAGTTCTTCATCTCCGGGCCCTTGCTCGCCCCGTGCGTCCGCGAGGGGGTGCCCGTCTCCACCTCGTCGCCCGGCTCCGGGTCGTCCGACCGGTAGGTGTACGAGACGAGCATGTTGAACTGGTGGAGGGGAAGAGGGGCGGCGCCGCGCCGCGCGGGGGCTAAGTATATCTCCTCCGCGACCGCAACAGAACGCGCGAAGCACACGCACCTTGACGTCGCCCCGCGCTTCCTTGGGGATGAGCACCTCCCCGCTGACGATGGTCACGTTCGCCCGCTTCTCCACGATGCCCACCGCGCGCGCCTTGCCCCGCCCGTCCCGCCCCTTCTTCCCCCGCTCGCCGAGGTCCAGCCCCTCGTCCTCGTCCAGGAACATGTCCTCGTCCTCGTCGTCGTACTCCCACGCCTCCGCGTACGCACCCACCGGGAACGCCGCGCTCGGCAGCTGGATCTGGAACGTGTTCCGCCGCGCGCGCTCCGCCTCCTTTCCCCCTCCGCCTCCGCCCCCGGGCCCGGGCCCGGCCCCGCTGGCCCCCTCCTCCGCTCCTGCGTGCTGCGCAGGCGCGGCGGCCTTCGCGAGGCGGATCTGGATCGGGTCGTACAGCGGGTTCGTGAACGCGAGGTGGAACGAGTACGAGTGGCCCGCGATGAGCGCGCCCGCGGCGGCGTGCTGCTCCTCCGCCGCGGCCTGCGCCGACGCGGCCTTGGCGGACGAGCGCTTCATCATCTCGAGCGCGGCCTGCGCGTGCGGGAGCGTGACGCCGATCGCGGGGAGGTAGTTGGCCGCGACGAGCTTGATCTTGAAGCGCACCGACTGCGCCTTCTGCTCCGGCTTGATGAGGATGTGCCTGCAGCTCGGGCACCGCTTCGACTTCTTCGACTGCAGCGGTATTCGGAGCGGCCGCAGGTCGCTGTGGGTCCCCCGCCCCCCCGGTTCCGTCAGCGCTGCGGGTGGGTGTGTGGTCGGGGACGGTGGCGGGGCACGCACCTCGCACGCAGCGGCGCGACCCAGCTGTTCGTCCACCGCTGCTCGAGCGCGGCGACCTCGCTCGCGGTCTCGAGGTGGCGCAGGAACTCGACGTCGAGCTCGCCGCTGAGCGCGGCGGCGCTCGCGATCTCGACGCGGCTCTTGTAGTCCGGGTACTCCTGGCGGAGCGCGGCCTTGTCGCGGCCCGCGCGCGAGCGCGCGAGGGGGTTGTACTTGCCGACCCCGGGGATGTCGCGCGCGAGCGCGGACGACGCGGCGGCTGCGATGGGGTTCGTGTGCGCGTGGTGTGAGGACGCGGCGGGCGGCGCGGAGGAAGAGGAGGATGCACGTAGGAAGGGCTCAAAGTGTTCCTTGAGCCGCTCGAACTCGAGCGACTCGGGCGCGGAGTCTTCGAACTTCTGCAGCTGCGCTGGGCGGGGGCGGGGGCGGGTCGGTGCGTGCGTCTCTTTGTCCTGCGCCACGAGAGGCGTGGTGCGGGCGGGAGGACGTACCAGCGAGCCCGGTCGGCTTCTCGAACGTTATCCCAACCTCAGCCGAGTCCCATCGGCAGTGGTTGCAGTAGAGGAAGAACGGCGGTTCGCCCAGCGTCGTCGACACGATCGGGGACATCCGACTGTCGACGTTTTCTGGCGGGTCGGACGGGACGACCGTCAACGTGTTGCGGCAGTTGGGGCACAGGAAGCAGTTCCGCGCGCATCTGCGCCGTCGCCGGTCACCGGTCAGGGTCCTGCCGCAGCGCAGCTCGACGGGAACGAGACCACAAACAAAGGGGGCTCACCGGTTCTTCTCCGCGCGCACGCTCGCGCTGGGGACCTCGAAGAGGCAGTTGGGGCAGTAGTAGCCGCTCACCTCGAGCAGCACGCATCGGTTGCACCGCACCGCGTCGCACTCCTCGCAGAAGAACAGATTGTGCAGCGGGTGAAAGCTGAACGCGGACGAGGGCAGGTGCGGCGGCGGCGGGTGGGGCGACTCGGCCAAGCACGGACAGTAGTACTCGATCTTGGGTGCCATCCCGGACGGTCCGCGGACGCAGATATATTCTCCCCTGGGCTCGGCCCTGTGTGCGAAGCGTGGAATGTGCAGGGAGGGCGCTGTCGGCGGAGGGGAAGGAAGAGGTCCGAGTCGAGACACTCAGGCAAGGAGTAGTAACGCAGCACACGCACACGCGGCGCGCATCGTCGCGTCGGAGGCGCGCACGTGCCTCCCCCGCCAAACGTGCTCGGGCGCCCGGATCAGGATCCAGATAGAAATCCACGCATCCTTCCTCCCAGCTCCCAAGCGCGCCCACAAGGGAAGAGGGGGCGCTTCCCGTCGATGGAAACGCTCTATCCGCAGGGAATAAATTACTTCGAAGGTCTAGAGCTGCAGTCTAGTACAGTCGTAACAGTCGTGGAAGCGGGCGCGATCTAAATACGTCGTGGGGAGGCCCCCGACCACCGACACGGCGCGTACCGAGTCCGAGTCCGCGGAGCGACGGCGGTGCGGTAGGGTTCGGTGCGGTGGGAGGGGCCGGGGGTACGTGCCATGTATGTGGGTCGGATTACGCGTGCGTCTCTAGGTGGGAACCCACGTATATGCGGACGGCGGCATTATTAGTAGTCGGGTTCGGCGGGCGGGCGAAAGGACGGCTCGAGCAGGGGTTGGGAGGGTCTGGGGGACTCTAGGCAGGGCGACGTTGTCCGTGTGCGGCACGAGAAGTCGTCCGTGGAACCGCTCGTCTATATACCAACAGGGTCCAGTCGAGAGAGCGTACGGAGGGAGGTGCACGGTCGGGACTAAATTAGGAAGATGCGGCCATTAGATGTATACTGAGCGGGGGAAAAGAACAAGGGCGCAGGCAGCGGAGCGGTGGTACACAGTCTATGTAGTAGTGGTAGTGGGTGAGAGGCAAAAAAACAGCGGACAACTTCGGCGCCGCACACGCGCGCGTGCGTCGAGCGGGTATCTTCGACAGTCATGGTCATGGAGAAAACCGGGATCGTACAGCGGACGCCCTTCACTCGTCCGAAACGTCTTCAAGGGCTACGTCATCGCACACCCCCTCTGCACGGCCCAGCTGGAGCCTCGCCCCGCTCAGGCACCCAGCCCCGACGCCGCCGTGAACTCGCTGAAGCCCGGGAGCTCCACCTTCGCCTTGGTCTCCGCGGGCTCCCGCAGGCTCATCTCACTCACGGCGCCGTCCAGGCTCCGCCGGCGCGCTTCCTTGTCCGCGATCGTGTCTGGGCGGTTCAGCGGCGACGACGGGCTCGAGAGCAGCTTGAGCGGTGCGAGCTTGATCGGGGGAGACGCCGCGCGCGACGCGGGCATCGACGACGACGACGCCGTTGCCGCCGGGGCGCCCTCCCGCTCCCGCTCCGCGCCGCTGAACGTCGAGCTCGTCGGCGACAGCGGCTTCTCCGCGTGTGCGGGCGGTGCGCGCGAGCGTGGGTGGATGGGCGTCATGCCGAACGCGGTACGCACCGAGTGCGCCAGGTGGGCGTGGTGGTGGTGGTGATGGTGGTGACTGGACGTGCGCGAGTGGTGAGGCGGCGACGGGGCGCGCGAGCTTGAGGCGCTGCTGGCGTCTGCGGCATGGATGGATTGCGTGCGACTTCTGGGGCTGCTACCGCTGCTGCTGGGGCCGCTTGAGAGTTGGGGCGTCGGCAGAGAGGTCGTGGAAGACCGGTCGTTCGAGTATGGGATGTGGAAGCTTGGCGGTGGCATCGAGAAGTGGTCGACTGGGATGCCGTGGGCAACGCCGTACGCCACGAGGTCCCCGGAGCTGCTACGCTTCGCCATGCGTCCGCTCATAACGCTAGTGGTCGGCGGGCTGCCAGCGACGCTGATCTTGCGCGCGCGCGAATCGTAGAAGCCGTACTCTTCAACCGGGCTGTCCATGCCCGGAGGCGGTAACCTAAACGGTGACGGGGCGCGCGAGGGCCCGCTGGAGTGGATGTTGAGCGTCCGGAGCCCGCCGAGGAAAGGACTTGTGGATGGGGTGAAGGCGAACTCGGTACCGCCAGGCGTCCTCGATCCGGGTGCGTACTGCGGATGGTCCGCTGACGGCTGATGATGAGCGGTGGCAGACGAAACACGACCAGGTGATTGCACGGGGTGCATGGAATCGGAGTCTGAGCTGATCGGGGACGGCGAGTCGTCGTGCGCAGGATGGAGGTGTGGCCGGTGCGCGGCGGGGTGATTGTACGGATGTGCCCACATCGAGTGTCCGTGGCTGTGATGAGCGTGCGGAGGGGCGTGCCGTGCGTGCGAGTGGTTGCTGTCGACAACGTGGCCGGAGGCGTGAGGGTGCATGGAGAGGAAGTCGCGCTTGGAACTGCCCATACTGCGGCGCCGGGGGTGCTTCACGACATCTTCATCACCTAGGGCCGTGTCCCGCTCCCGAGAAACGCCAAAATATCCGCTCTCCTCATTTGCGGGGAAGTGGGCGGAAAAGAAGGGGGTACTGAGGGGTGTCGCCGTGGCGCTCTTGCTTAGCCGACTGTGGCCGGACATGAGCCGAGCCTCGTCCTCGGCGCGGCGGAGGGCCTCCCTGCGACGAACCTCGTATTCGGCCCTACGTGCGGCCTCGTCGCGCTCCAGAGCGTACAGCTCACCCATAGCAACGCTCGACAGGGCGGAGAAGGCATTCGGGTTTGAGGCGGGGGCGGGGGCGCGTTCGCCGGGATGGCCGGCCCGGGGGTAAGACATGGGGTAGTCGTATGGTGTGGGGTCCGGGGAATAGAGTGCGGTGGGGCGGGCGTATGACTCGTCCTGACAGGGTGGTGTCAGCATACGTACACATTGCGCGATAGACTGGGGACGGGCAGCTGTGCGGGCCACGTGGGGTGTAACGTTGTCTGCGGAATGAATGCTCACCTCATCGTCGCTGTTGGCTCGGCTCCTCGCCTTCTTCTTGACATGCATGCTCGATCGTCTCGCCATGTCGTAGTCTGCATCGGCACTCGACATCCCCGAGAATTTCCCCGCGCCGATCTCCACGCCACCATCCGGCGCGTGGTCGAGCTTGGCCTTGCCTTTCGATTTGTGGCCGGCATGTGCTGAGCCGGTAGCGCCGCCGACATGGTGGCCGGTATCGTGATTGGTGTGTATGCGCGAGTGCCGGGTAAGCTCGTCAGAGCGAGAAAAACGTTTTTCGCACCCCGGGAACGTGCACTCGAAGGGCTTCTCCCCTGTATGCGTGCGGATGTGACGAGTCTAGGGAGCTCGATGAGCGAGGAGTGAGGACATATGTGAGTGGCGTGCGTACCTGGTGCTCCAGTCGGCTGAAGGCACGACCACAAAGGGGGTAAGGGCACTTGTAGGGCCGAGGAGCCTTCTCGAGCGTGGGAGCAGGGGCGGAGGATGAGGGGGGAGCGACGTCCATGGCTTTTGGGAGCAAGATAGCATGGAGGTCCATAACGGCGGCGGAGGTGGGAGGGGAAGCGCAGGGAGGAAGGAGGGGTATTAGTAGTGAAGAAGGGCGTTACGTACAGGGATACTGACCGTCAGGGGGGATTATGGCAACGTTTGCGACGATCTACAGAAACGGGCGGCCGGCTGTCGGTGGAGGAAGACGCGGTCGCGAGGAGGGGGACTGGAGTGTGGGGATTGCCCCGGGAGGAGTGAATTGGACGGAGGGGGGGTGGGGATGGGAGGCTGGAGAGGGCGATGGAAGACGATGAGGTGGTGGAAGGAGAGAGAGAGGATGGCACCGTGGATGATCCGGGTCGATTCTAGACGGGAGGGAGGGGGAAGCGGGAAGATGGGGGGCTCGAGGGAAGCGGGGTTGGGCGCGGAGAAAGGGCGTCAGAAGCAGGCTGGGATGGGGAGGTGGCAGGGCGAAGGCTGTGGGGATATCACCCTCGGGCAGGGGTGGCAGATGGTCGCCTCGGTCGTCTCGCCGTGGGTGGGCCGTGGGTGGCCCGTGGGGGAGGGGAAGCGGACGCGCACGGGGCTGGGGCGGAGCTGGGGCTGGCTGGCGGGCGCTGCGGGGGCCCCGACCTTTGCACCCTCGCCGCCTGGAAATTTTCGGCGAAAAGTGAGAAAACGCGGGGCCCGCAGGCGGCGCCGGCCTCTGCGCGGGGTCGGACTCGACTCGGACGTGCAGGGCGGGCAGGCGCGCACACACACGCTGCCCCTAGCACGCACCCCACCCAGGCCGCGCAGGCAAATACGTCCCGGCGGTGGCCCCGGCAGTGGCCCCGGCACCCCTCTCCCCTCCGAGCCGACTGCCTTATCCGGGCACGTCGCCTCCGATAGCCCACGCGCGCCCTCGTCTCGACGCCGCTTCGGCGATTCCGACCGTCTTCCGCCCCACCGTCCGCCCTCCGCCCCGCGCGCGCGCCCCGCCGGCGTCTCCGCCACCCCCCCTATCCGGGCTAACCCCTCCCCCCGTCGACGCGCTGCCCGTCGCCGCCGCCCGGGTCTTTCGTCCGCATTTGTGCGTTTGCATGAACCGCGCCCGCCACGCCCGCCCCATCGACGTGGCGGCGCCCGAGTTTCGTGTCGTACACCCCAACACCGTGCTCGACGGGCTCAACACATTTCCGACTCTCTCCGACACACGTTCCCGCAATTTGCTTATCGCCCAGCTGCCACCGCGCCCCGCGCCCGCCGTCTGTCTCACTTCATTGCGGGGCAGGAACCGCGGCCGCAATGATCAGTCCACCATCTCAGATGCATGACGCCGCGCCCTGCCGCACCCCGGCTCACCTCCGACCGCCAGTCCTCCGATCACCCCTTGGCTATCGCGCCCATCCCCACGCCCTCTAGTCGCCGAGAATCACAAGCACGTCTTCTCTCCGCTCACCCCACGGGGCCTCTACAGCCCACAGGGGCCCATCTCTGCGCGTCTCTACCACCCGCAGCCCCGTCACTGCGCCCAGATCCGCGCGGTATCGTCGGCTATTCCGCCGAGGACCATACCAGCCCACCGGCACCACGCACTCCCCAATCCGAGTACTACACCAGTCCTCATCACGCCATATCCACGATTACAGCCCCCACCGTGACTGTCCTCCCCAACCGCCCCTCGGCCACAGCAGACTAAACTCAGTCTGAACATACATATGTACACCGCTCGCCGTTGCACCTGATTTCCCCGCCCCACAGTCCTTACCCCACGTATCCGCTTAGCTCCGTTCGCGTTCGGCCGGAGGGGATGGCGCGATATCGCGCTTAGGGCATCCGCCCCGATAGCCCCTCGTCGTCTATTCGACTGGCGATGATCACTTCTCGCCCAGCCTAGGGCGTTCCCGGGTACCTGTGATAACCATCGTGTCCTTTGTCCTGCAGTCGCGAAAACGGCCGCGATGACGTCGGTACGTGCGTCTCGCTCAGGGGTGTGTTCCGTACGTTTGACGCGAGCAGCGCCGCTTTTGAGTTCAGATCACGGCATACCAGAAGCTCGCACCTCGCGCGGCGCGGCGGTCCTGTCGCAAGGCGTCCAGGATCATGCGGCCTGCTGGCGGCGAGGTGTGCCATGTCGCGACGACTCGGATTTCGTGATTCTCGGTCACGCGGTGCGTTGACTACCGCATTCTGGTCCTGTGTGGCCGAGCTCGAGACTGCTCGCGGCGCGTCCTCGCACAGCTCTCGCCGGGCGTCTCTCGCAGAACTCGCGAAGGACGTCCCTTCTGGAAAGAAGCGCGAGCATCGCCGATGGCAACGGCGATGCCCGTCCTCAGCGCTGCCTCAGCCCCCAGGCTTCAGGCGTCCTCCTGGCCTTCCAGCGCACTCTGCCTCGTGCTCGCGCGCTGGATGCCGCCAGGGACCGGTCTGGCCTAGCTCCTCCTCTTTGCTTGCACGTAAATCGGTCACCACTCATAATCCGGAGATGACCTCTTGAGGCGGGAGATGAGCCGTCGCTCGTCGCCAAACACGTACTCCCCGCCGCGGAAGCCCAGCCGGCGCACATGCGCCGCCGCGTGCTGTTAGGACGACTCTCATCATCCTGCGAACGTGCCCAGCCCGGTGCTGCATCCTGCCCCGCCCGTGCGCCGTTCCTGCTGTTTCCGAGTCTCCTTGCGCCCCGACAGCGGACAAATTTCGCTCCTGCTACTGCACAGTCTCCATTCCCCTGGTGTCGGGCGTGTCCATCGGCGGTATAATGCTCTTCGCAGACACCCTGTACCCTCCCGGCGGAGTTCCAGCCCACGCCTATTCTCTCTTATCGCAGCCTTTCCAGCTGACACCTTCACTCGTGAGTTGCAGTGTCTATCTCGCGCCGCATTCGCTCCTTCATCATGTGCACAGGGCATCGTCAGGAGCAGACGTTGGCACAGCAGTGCCTGGTTCATTCATTCACTCCTGCGTCTTGGCTTCTGCACCTCCCAGAGCTTAACTCGCTCCACCTTCGGTCGCTGCTCCTGGTTCTCGCACCTTCCTGTTCCCATGCGACCAGCATCCCTGCACCACGTTCCGCGCCGCCCCCTCTGTCGGAGTTCGTTCGTTGGGCGTATGGTAGGCCGCCTCTGCCATGCGGGGGCAACGGTTCGGCGTGCGGGGTTTCCGCGAGGTTCACCCGAGCGGGATTCTTCTCCACATTTGTTCGCCCGTGCCCCTCCCGCCAGCTCCTCGGTTAATGAGCTGTGTTAAGCATCTTCGTCGGGGCGAGCCATTGGCTATCAACGGGGCCGATCCAATATGAACGCCGAGTGTGCGCGGTGCATCCTCGCGGGCGGAGGGCGAGCACGGGTACGGTGCGGCTGCTCTAGCACCTATCTTTGAGGCGAGCCCTACCCACGCCGTCGCGGTCCTGTAAGTCGTCCTGAACCTCCGTTCTCTCTTTGTCCGCGCTCGCTCTCACTCCCGTGTTGCTGCCCGGTGTTTTACCAGGTTCATATACTTCCGTCCCGCCTCCCACAACTGGGGGCGGCCCGTGCCCCCGCGCATCAATCCCATGCGCGCCTGGAACATTCACGGGACACCACGACCGAGCGACGCGCTCCCACATGTGCCAGGGTCCACGTCGCCCCCACATCGCCGCCCCACGGGCCACGCCTGCCCCACCCCCAATCTAATCGGACTTAACCGCCTGTTCCCCGCGCCCCGGTGTCCAATCTCGATAAATCGGTCCCTTCGGCCTGGACCCAAGTCTAAAGCCTCTTTCCGGGCCCCTCTCCTCCACCGCCAGAAACGGGAAGACGCCGCGGTTCTCTACCAACCTTCACCCCGCACGGGCGGCCCGGGCACCACGCCCGCCGTGCAGTCGAGGCCCGCCGCCGCCGAGCGATACACCCCGCAGGGCGCGGGCCACCCGAAGCACCCCGCTGTCGTGATTTATCATCGCGCGCCCCTCGCTGGAGAGATCCGTCGAGGCCGCTCCCGCCCTTCCCCTGCACCGGATGACGAAAATCCTTCCCCACCCCTCCTCCAGACCGCACGCCTGGAGGCCGGGCGGACGTACGGGGGCCCACGGCGGCTTCCTGCGCGTTCCGTGCCATGTCCGACGGCGGCCGCAGTCGCCCCTTCGCGCATGGGCAGGGGGGCCTTCCGCGCGCGCGCCCCCCGGGGCCCGCTCGCCCCATCGTGCGCACCGTGCTCGCTGCGCACCCACACCACGCCTTCCGGACGCGCGGGGCCCTGGGACGCGCCGCCCCACCCCACCCCCTCTTCCCCTCCCGAGCGCGTGCCCGCGAAGGCGCCCCTCTCCCAGCATTAAGCTCGGGTTCGCGCCCGAGCGCGCGCGAAGCCGTTCTAGTGTCCCAGCGCCGGCCTGCTGGGCCGCCGCGGCGCACGCACGCCCGCACGCACGTCAGACGTCCCAAGCCCTTCGCGGGCCCCCGACGCCCCTCCTTTCCCCTTGCCTTGTCTTCCCCTGCCCTCCCCACACTGCTCCGCGCGCGCGCCTCCGCGTCCCCGCCCCGCAGGCCGGCGCGCTAGCGCGCGTGCGTACAGCGCCCGCCTGCGCTCCGGCGACTTCGGCGGCTTCGGACGCGTTCGCGAGGTGCCCAGTGCGCGCCGAGGGCGGCCCAGCCGCGCCGAGGAATCCGCGAGGACTCTCCCCCCCTGGCCCGCGAGCCCGCGTGCCCGAGGGCCCGGCGCGGGGCGGGGGTGGGGTGGAGCGCGGAAGGCGAATGGCGAAGGGTGGAAGGTGGGGTCGGGCAGGGGAGCGTGCCACACACACGCCCGGCGGGTCCGCGGCGTCGCCGCGCGGGTCGCCTCGCCGTGCTCGAGGCGGGCCGCCGCCGCCGCTGCCGTCGCCCGCGCAGGCCCGCGATCGGGGCGCACGGCGACCTGGGACGCCGGGGTGCATGTGGACCCGTATGTACGCGCGCGTCCGCGGACGGCAGCACGCTAGTAGTCAGCGGGCGGCGGGCGCGTTGCGCCTGACTGCACCCCCACCCTATACCCCCCCATCGCCATCGCCATCGCCCTGAGGCTTGGTCCGGCGAGCGCGCGAGTTGCGAGGCAGATCGCAGTGCGCCGCCGGGTCGCGGCGCGGACGATGCCCTTGATCGTTCCCGGGCGCTCGTCTCCGCGCCGACGCGGTGCTCCGCGCCCCTATTCAGTCCCCCCACTCTGACAGAACCGCGGCGCGCGCATCGCGTCGCCGGTCGCGATCGCGCGGGCCCCCGGGCAAGGCCTGTCATGACCAAATCTGTCGGCGTCAGGGGCGGCGGGGGACCCCGGGGGCCCGCGGTTTCGCCGGGCGCGCGGTTGGGAGACGCTTTGTGCGGGTTTGGGGTAATCGAATGCTTGATGGTGGAAGGCGGGCGTGCTGCGAATGCGGCGACGGCGTTTCAGCGTGCGTTCGTGCGGCGCATCGATTTTTTTCTCCCAGGTGCGCGCGTCGCACTCGCAGGCTTTTGTGAGAGACGGTCGCGCGAGCCCGGGGCGTTCTGTCTCCGGGCGAGAAGAGGCCAGAAGGCAGGAAAGGTGATCGTGAAGGAGCTCCAAGCCGCCGAGCGTGCATTGCGCGAGAGAGCGTCATTACCCCATACGCCGCGACTTGTGAACGCACCCAGTTCGCGGAGGTTTTCATGTCGAGACGCCTGCTGGGTCCGTCATAACGAAATTTCCCAAACCTCAAACTGGATCCGCGACATCAGATCTATGAACCGAGAATTGCTACCGATCAAAACCTGGGCCAACATGTAGCATCTCGATCGACAAGAGTCAGCCTCGGTGCAAGCTGACGTTGGTCTAACCGGAAATGGCACCCCTACACAACTGTATGCGCGCACAAAATAATCGCGTCAGGTATATAGGTCTATGGCAGACTAGCGAAACTAAAAGGTAGCACTATACGGGAGGGTACACACCATCGAACATAGACGCGAATGGCAGTCGATGATCGGTAAGCAAGATGGAGGCTCGGGGAGTATAAGAGTATTATGTGGTTAGATATCTGATGTATTCGTACGATTAACACGATCGACTTTGGGATTACTGATAGCGAGTAGGAAAGCATGTGCACAGCTGTGAAAAAACAATCGATGATAGCACGTAAGGTATCCGCGTCCATGTTCACAATGAAACCGAAAAACGTGCATCCGTACTAACCACTGGTGGAGGACGAGCCTTTAATTCGTGCCAGCTCGTCCAACAGCCTGGCGCGCTCAGCAAGTAGCGCCACTGTGTACTCTGTTGGGGCATTGTGGGGGGTGATAATCCGCCGCGCACTTCCCAAAGGTGACGAGTGTGAATTTGACGTAGACGCAGATAGCCCGGAATACGACTTGGAACGGTGGCTGGCGGATGAGGGTCCGGTGGAGGGTGTGCGCCGGTGATAATAAGACCGCAACTCGGAACTCTCGTCCGCCTTGTCTATCTGGCCAGAGTAACGGAAAGGAAGCGGAAGCTTCGGGGTAGGGGGGAGGTCGTCTTCTTGTTCTTCATCTAAGGTAAGACAATGGCAGACGGATGTTTCTGTTGAGGCGTCAGGGCCAAAATCCACGGCGAATGAGGGGTCTTCAATTTCATGGATACATCGAGGCGCTGGACGGGACGAACTGCCCCTGCTGGTGCTCAACGGTAGTGGAAGGGGAGGGAGGTCGGGAAGCTCAGTGACGACGAGCCCAACGAGGGGTTCTGAAGCGACAGAGTGGACAGTTGTGTCCGACGCGTCGAAGGTCGTCGGCATCATGGATAGGTTGGAGTGCGTCCCGCTGGTCACGGTGGAATGGGTGGACGGAGATGCGGGGCGTCTCCGGATGCGCGATGGGAGCGCGGGTGGTGGATCATCTCCTCTTGAAAGTCCCGCACAGATCCCATTCCGCCTTCCTAGCCAGCAAAGGAGCTCACCAATGAACTCGGCCTCGACCTCCTCCCCCGCAGCGAGGCGCCGCGGATCGACGTCGCTCAGACCCACGTCCTCTCCGCGCATGACGTCGGTCTCTAGGACGCCGAGGAGAATCTTCATAGCCTGCACCTTGTTCGTGAAGTCGCGCGACGCGCGTACATCGGGTGCGATTGGAAGACGGGATTGGAGAAGAGACTCGAGAATGCCGAGGAGGAGGCCGGGCGTTAGATCTGAGGGCGTCTCGAGTGCGAAGGGCAGAGGGATAGAGAGGTTCACGATCAGCGCGTTGAGCTTGTCTGTCAGACTACGCGGGCCCTCCATGACAGGGTAGAGACCTGTCGAAACGCTTCGAGTTGACTTTAGTGTATGAGTAGCACATTCAACGAGTTCCGAGCCACGCGCTTGTGAGTGGCGTATGTTGATGTTCGTTTGGCAGCAGCTTTGGATCCTAATATGACCAAACACCTCCCGGAACTTTTATAGCCGCCCATGATGACGTAGCGTAGTTTCGAGACGGCATAGATTTGGAACCCAGAATTTGATAATACCTACTCTGCTTCCATAGCAAGGCCTCCGTTCTGCTCATCACAATCCTCGTTCTCCCATGCGCTATCTTTCGTCTTCTCAGGTCCGCGCTCATAATATGCCCACCCCCACTCACCAAAATGCATGACCCCGTTTTAAACATTATCGGCGTTGAGAGCAAGTTTTGGACGGTACTCATGGAAACTCTAACTTTTCGTACAGAAAATGAGGACACGAAACAACAACAGGATGAGGACAATGATGTGTTGAATCTTTTCAACAGACTAAAATTGTCCCTTACCGCGTGTGACGTCACGTGTAGATGTGGGCAGAAGAGTGGGAAGTGACGACGGTATAGTAACCATGGTGCCAGGAGTCCGAGAATCATAGACTATCACGGCGTGCATTACAACATTTCCTGGGGGTGGGAAATTCTCAGAAAACGGGCTCCCATTCTTAAATGTCACGGGATAACTATAAACGACTCTTTATGCCACATACAAACTGTTACAAAGGGCCCTTATTCGATCAAACATGTCAGAGGCATGTCGGGTGGCGGGAGATCTGGCAATGCACGCCGTGTATGTAGCTGTCTGTGGGGCATATAGGCGTAGGTCGTGCTTCGTCAGTATTTCGTAAAATCGAAATGGGCGCGCCATCGTGCATGAAAGTGTAGCGTTGCCGCGACGCCAGCGCCGTGTCCAGTTCCCAAGCTGATTCTGGACTTCCGCGCAGGTACCCTCTCCGGACTTCTTTCGGGGACGGGGAACCGGCACGCCGCGACGGAAGGTGCGCGGTCACCTGATAGGTCCGTGACTCTGGAAGTAGCGCTCATGGACATCGGTTGCGCAGTACTTGGCTTCGGATTCTAACACGCTCAAACACTAAACTTGGACTCCACGGTGAAGTTCATGGTACGGACGCATACTAGTGAGTCGGATTACCTTTTCGTGGCCTCACATTCGAATAAAGCCCACTCACGTGTCACATGTGTCTGTTGCTATCTGTGCCCCCGCAATCGTTATATCAGTGCTGTGAGTCATTGGTTCTCGTTACCACCTGTGTTTTGGACTGAATGCTAACGGCCGCAGCTTTGAAGGCAGACAACCTAACAACTTGAAGAGGGATGGAAAGCATATACTGCCTATTACACATCGAAGATCTGGGGCTTTATTCTGTGCCGCGCCAACGATACAAACCCCAATATCGGAATACTTGATGGGGAAGGGAGGGGCCGTTGAAAACCAAGGCAGCGCCCACTGACATTTGCCTTGGACGTGAGCTGTGTGACCTCTGAGCCACCTATGGGGTCCTGAAGGGCTCTAGGCCGGGCATAGGGGCATAGCACACGACGCGTTGTTGGTACTGTTGTCCCTGCCCTGTCTTGGTACGTGCGATTGTCCTACGTTGAGGTACGTATTCTCATCCCCTTCTCAGCCTAGCTATGATCTGATGCGTATCCAGAGCCTCCGCAACGTTTAGCGCCATCCATTCGCACGAAATGTACCCGAGGATGCTTCGGGCGTTCGATCGTCATCCCGTTACCGCGAATGTCGCCCCATATCGCACTCCCATGCCGACAACGTTCTGAAAGCGGTTATGATGTTTTACGGCAACATATCACGAGTGAGGACTCCTTCACCAGCTCACCCGTAATTATCCCCTTTGACCATTCTAATATGAGCCTTGTCACCAGTCTGAACTCACGGGTGGAGCACCCCCGATCGGCTCCCGCGCTCATGCTGTCAGGATTGCCGAATGTACAGGATCGGGAGCATGCTACTATCCCCGGTCAGTCCGGTCAGTCACTTAAGCTCATCGATGTTCCTCGTACCTCTCATCTCATATAGACCCTTAGAACACTGTGACACTTTTCGAGCTGTTCTCAGACGCTGATTGATTGCTCCTCAGGCGGCTCCTAACACGTTGCAACTCCAGCGTCTCCTACGGACATGATAAAACGGAGCCCCCGCGGGGAGTCGGGGGATGCTGTGCGTCATGTTCCTCTTCAACCCCTTCACATGGCTCTACGCTGTCTGTGGGCTATCCTTATTCCTTTCCTTTCGCTACGCGTGGACAGCTCTCAAATGGAGGCGTCGCACCAGGGGCAGGCCCCTCCCGCCCGGTCCGAAGCCACTTCCCGTTGTGGGTAATCTCTTTGATATCCCAACGTCCTCGCCTTGGACCGGTTATCGGGATTTGTGCGCGAAATACGGTGTGTCCGCTTGCCTTTCCTCTACCGCCAGCTATCTTACTACCATCATAGGAGATGTGCTGTATTTCCAAACGCTGGGCCAGTCACTTGTAATCCTGGGGAGTTACAAGGCCGCTTTCGACCTCCTGGAGAAACGGTCGTCCAACTTCTCGGATAGACCTCAGACCCCTATGTTCGAGCTGTGAGTCAGATCTCCATCGTCACTGGACACCATGTGTTGACAACTTCGACGAACAGGATCGGATGGGAGTTCGACTTTGGTTTCATGCCGTATGGGCCCAATTGGCGGCGTCACAGGCGGCTTTTCTGGCAATACTTCCACCCGGGGGTCATTCCTCAGTATCACGAGATACAAAGGGACACCTCCCGCAGATTTATCGGCGGCCTCCTATCCGCCCCCGAGCGGCTGGAGGAGCACATACGCTTGTAGGTCTTTGCTTCGGGCCAAATGAGTCCAGCTGACTGCCATCTAACGCCGCTTTTTTCCTCAACAGCACATTTGGCGCCAGCATATTGAAGACGGCCTACGGCATCGACGTCGCCGAGCGCGGAGACAAGATCATCGAAGTCATTGATGCTTCGATGGAGGGGGTCGCGGAAGGGCTTACCCCGGGTGCATTCCTAGTTGAATATTTCCCAGCCTTGCGACACGTCCCTGAGTGGCTTCCCGGCGCCGGGTTCCAGAAGAAGCTGAGACGCTGGAGAGATGCATCTCATGCCATGGTCGATATGCCCTACGAACGAGCGAAGGTAGCAATGGTGCGCGTTTCATTGCTGCCTAACCAACAATGTACTGATGTGCTGTCCTGTTGAATAGGAGAACGACAAGCTCTTGCCTTCTATCGTTAGCCAGATTCTTCGCAGGCTGGAAGAGAAGAAAGGGAGTCTTTCTGATGAAGATGAACAAGTCATCAAAAATGTGGCGGCTATTGCCTATGCAGGTGCGTACACTTTAACGCCACCGGCACCTATGACGTCTCCTCATGGGCCATCACATGTGTATTCTTTCAGGTGGGGCAGATACGGTGAGTAAGGTCATGTCAAGGTAGTTCTATTCTTAAATGACATCGTGACCACAGACGATCTCCACTGTTCAGACGTTTTTCTTGGCAATGTCACTCCACCCCGGGGTGCGTGAGAGGGCCCAGGCCGAACTACACGCGGTCGTAGGTCCAAACCGCCTCCCTGCACATGCCGATCGTCCAAACCTCCCGTACATCAACGCAATCATCAAGGAATGCCTGCGCTGGCAAAACGCGACCCCCCTTGGCATACCTCATGCAGTCGTAGATGACGATGAGTACGAGGGGCATCTCATACCTGCTGGGACCGTGGTCTTCGCAAATACATGGTATGTCAAGCATGGTTTAACTCTCTCGATTCCATACTTCTCTTATGGCGTAACTCACCTGTACGCAGGGCAATCCTCCACGATCCGGAAGCATACCCGGACCCCGAACGCTTCTATCCGGAGCGGTTCCTGAAGGATGGGAAGCTAGACCCGGAAGTGCGAGACCCAGCGACGATTGCGTTTGGCTACGGGCGACGGTGAGTCTTGCACCGCAGCCTCTTTTCCCATCGTTTTTGCGTATGCCAAGACCTTCTCGCTCAACATACTCTTGCACAGGATATGCCCGGGCCGCTATTTTGCAGAAGCGTCTCTCTTCCTCACCTTTTCTCGCGTCCTACACGTCTTCGACATCACTCCTCCGCTGGATAGCCGCGGAGAGGTCATCCAAATTCAACCCAAGATGAAGGATGGTATCCTCTCGTAAGTTTCTCCATCCCCCTATCGCTCCACTAGCTTTCTGACGGGTCCACGTGTACACTATCCACAGGTATCCCGAAGACTGGCGGTGCACCGTCAAGCCGCGCTCCGCGCACTCGGAGGCCCTAATCAACGGTGATACAATCCACGACGTTCTTTAACGAGATTAAGCCCGAGATACACGCTCACGAAGTTCGTTCTTCGGGTTTGGACCGCGGGCCGCTGTACGATAAACTCTCAGTGGAACCCCATTTGGGCCGTGATCGCCTGGTAGAAGGCAGAGCGCATGTTCCTATTGGGTAACCCACTCAATGTATAGCGCCATGATATCGCGGCAGACTTCGTGGAGTGACTCAATCCCGCGAACTGCGGGTGTCCGAAAATTCTCCAGAACCTGAATGCAGGGACGTGGACAATGCGGCTTAGCACGCGGTGGAGTAGCCATGTATGTATGGGTCTCAGGACACGCAGGCTGCACCCAATTATACGTACGCACAATACATATCCGCTAACAACCCCCGATCGCCCCAGCAGCGTCCAAAGTCCGCGCCGGCAGATCACCCGTCCGCTGCGCGCCCACCGCAGACGTTCGGGCCCCCGCGCACACGCGGGCCCGCGGATCTCCTCCCCCGAGCATCGTCGGGCGAATGCGCCCCGCAGACCACACGGGCGCGCGTGCTAGCTGGTGCGGCTGCCATCCCGGCCCTGCGGTACACTGCGCCTCTGCAGCGCCGGACCCTCGACTGCGTCTAGGATGCGGCGGAGCATCTCCTCCTGCATTTCCACCTTTGCCCGCAGCTCTGCGATCTCCCGCCCTTGGTCTGGCTGCCGCGACGCGCGCGGGCGGCCGCTCCCTGAGGGCGCCGGCGTGTGACGTGGGCGCGTCACTTCTTCGGGCGCGTGCCGCCAGAGGCTCGTCGAGGCTGTGGCCGCAGCGAGGGCGCCTCGCCGGCTGCTGAGGAGTGGCGAGGCCAGCGGATCGTGGAACGGATCGACGTCTTCGTTTGCGTCGCGGGCTTGCTGGGGCGCGGGGAGCGACTGGTGAGCGGGTTGGTAGCAGCAAGTATGAATGGGGAGAACATGCCTGAGCCTCCTCCATAAATTCCCAGACGATGCTAAACTCGCGACCGAGGACGAAGGTTGGTAGTGCGATAAGCAGTAGGCCGAACACGAGGAGGGGGAGGGTGATGATCCGCCCCAGGAAGGATCGCGGCGTGATTTCGCCGTAACCAACAGTCGTGATGGCTAGGGAATAGCTATGAGTTATGTGTTGGGGCGAAATGGCAGTTTGCCGGCCACTCACTGACTAGCACAAACCTAGCATGCAATAGTGGTAAGTATGAGACCCAGGACATAAGGTGGCCGACTCACCAGGCTGCCGCGGGAATGGACTACGGCTGCGGTGAGCTCAAATCGCGAGTGTGAAGAGCAGGTACGCACGGCAAATTGGCTGGGATCTCCGTCGGAGTTGAGGAATGTGCCCAGGGTTTCGTCCCAGGTGCCCCTCTCCGCGAAGTAACTGTCGATCACATCAGGGTCTGCATGGACGTTGGTCTGTTTGAGGTACTCACAGCAATGTGCTGAACACCACTAATACCATGACCACAAAGAAAGACAGTGCTAGGAGCGCATGTTGTGACCGGCGGAATGAAAGGTACATTACTTCGATAGTACTGGGCGAAAGTCAGTGGCGAAAAGTGCTCAGACGGAAAGCGACGCACAGTAGTATAGTGTTATTATAGCGGAAAGGTCGGAATACACGTAATAGCCTAAAAGTACGCAGGATTGTAAACCTGAAGAGCGTAGACTGTCCCACATGGTTTAGAGCTTCCCCGAGGAAGAAACGAATACGAACTCACAGTGTCTTGTTGAAGTATAATCTCAATATAATACGGTAGTATACCGAGCAAGTCTATGATCCCAAAGAACGCTGCCGAACCTTTTGGCACAGGCATTGCAACAATAGGGTGTAGACACTCACAAATGACCCAATTAAAAAACCTCTTCCAAGACGTCCCGTGTGCTATACATCGCCCAATGTACTCGATAGTAAAGAGTACAACGAGTGTTGTTTCCAATCCGAACCAAACGCCCCCGCTGATGGAATGAAAGGCAGGCACAGTCTCCAGTACTGTTACAACGGCGGAGATGACAATCAACGCGGTCGTGAAGAAGTGGATGAGGAATGCAGCTTGGGAGGACGTGGGCTTCTCCAGTAGCAAGTAAAGGTCTCTTTTCCACGACGGAGCCGCGTGGAGTGGGTCGTCCGCGTTGTACGGGAGGCCGTCGGGGTAGTCACCCTCCGGGCTGTGGTGTGAAGACATCAAGGGAGAGGAGGGGCTGGTGGACAGCCTGGAGAGGGGAATTGTTGAAGCCATGGTTCCGGTGACCGTCGACGTCCTCCAGCTGCCAGCTCGTCCAAGTCGTGGTCGCCGTAGTCAATAAAGATGAGAGAGCAGTGAAGGCACCGGAGCGCGATCGCGGAGGCTCTCGGAAGGCTCGGCCCCCGCGGCCCAACGCGCCTCAGGCTCAGTCTGCGACACGCGTTAGCGCCCACACATCTCCCTCCTTCGTCGTTGTCATCGCCGTCTGCGGTAGCTGAGCTATGCACACATCTCTTGTTGGCTCTGACAACGCGTGTCCGCCGCCTTGCCAGCAGCATCGCGCCCATCAATTTCACCTTGTGACTTCATATATCCCTGCTATCGGATCTGTAGCTGCGGTAGTGCCACGCACTGGCCCGGCTCATTGTAGCCTGTCCCTGGCATTCCGAGGAAACTCAAAAGCGTCGAGGGTAGGAGTGACCACGACATTCCCGTTCCCCGGTTTCTCGGAGATCCATTGCGGGGAATATCACAATCTAGCGAAACCTTTGTCTCCGCAGGACTCCGGCTGCCAGTCCTCTTGAGGTGAGTCCTTGAGCCACTTTCCCTCTTTTTGTACTCACACCAGCCGTAGTCCACTCTACTTGCCTCCGTCCATCATCTCGCGCCACCCGCCATTCCATCGCTATTCATCATGTCTATGACAACGATACCAGGGAGTAGAGGTGCAGACGGTCCAGCACCTGACGCGACTCTCGTGCATACTCGTGCATATCAGCACGAGTTACTTGAAGAGAGCCTACACCGCAATATCGTCATTGCGCTTGACACGGGATCCGGAAAGACGCATATTGCTGTACTGAGGATGAAACACGAAACGGAACGGGAACCTCGCAAGGTGCGTCTGGACATTGATCACCCCGAGGACGGTATAATCATACCATAATCCCTCAGGTGTCGTGGTTCATCGCACCTACTGTGGCTCTCGTAGAGCAACAGTTCGAGGTCATCAGCACCGCGATACCTGTGCCTGTTGGTAAAGTCTCCGGCTCATCAGAGCCCAACCAGTGGAAGGATGCCCAACTTTGGCGTCAAATTCTAGCATCGTATAGGATTATGGTCACCACGCCGCAGGTTCTTTTGGACGCGTTGCATCACGTGAGTTGTGGTTGTTCGAGCGTTGAACTCCTGTCTAACTCATTGTGGTCAGGGCTATATTGTCATGGGTCGAGACATTGGTTTATTGGTGTTCGATGAAGCGCACCATGCTGTTGGCAAACACCCGTACAACATGATAATGAAGACTCATTATTTCGACCTTCCCCCTCGAATGCAGAATATCAGTCGTGATCCCCTCTCCCGCCCAATGGTTCTCGGTCTCACTGCTAGCCCAACATATGGCCGCAACGTGGACACTGCTTTCAGGTGAGCTTCAAGCGTGGAGGTGTTAACTTCGAATTTGACGCCGGTCTATGCAGGGATTTAGAGAGGAACCTGGACTGTACTATCCGTTCTTCGCGCCACAATCGTGACGAGTTGGCTCAGTTTGTCCACCGACCAGAATTCAAGCACATAATCTACCCTTCGCCTGTCCACGTCTGGGACGGTATACCGTCTGTGAACTACCAAGCCCTTAAATCCGCCATAGACAGACTCAGCATTGAAGACGATCCCTATGTGATCTCCCTCCGCGCTCGACTATCCAAATTGCCACCTGGCGACGACCGTCGGCGTGTTGACCAGAAACTATCGAAGGCGATTGACAAGGAGGATACCTTCACCCACAGGGGCCTCCGAGATTTCGCCCGAGCAGCCGAAGATATTTGCATCGAACTCGGAACATGGGCGGCAGATTGGTATGTTGCGAAGGTCATTGAGCGCGCAAAGCTCGTGGCCAACCCATACAACAACATCATGTCTGCCTGGCAGGAGAAAGAGAAGCAGTACCTTCTTACCATCATTTCCGGTATCCACATAGTTGAACCATCACAAGATCCTGCCACCATTGTGAGCGAGCTCACGCCCAAAGTCCTCAAGCTCGTCGAGGCCCTCATCCTGGAGGAGGCCGTATTCCGGTCGATGGACGAAGACTACAGCGGACTCGTATTTGTGACGCGCCGTGACACCGTCATCGTCCTCGCCGAGCTGCTTCGTCGCATCCCGGAAACGTCACAGCTCTTCCAAGTTGGGTGCCTCCTCGGATCTTCGTCCAGTTTTAAGCGTCACTCCTTCTTGGACATCACACGCGACATGGTTGAGGACACTCAAGCGAACACTCTACGCGACTTCAAGATTGGCGACAGGAATCTCATCGTATCCACTTCGGTTGCGGAGGAGGGAATCGATATTCAGGCGTGCGGGAGTGTTGTCCGCTTCGATGTCCCGCCCAATGTTGTTTCTTTGGCGCAGAGCCGTGGTCGTGCGAGGCGGAAGCGTAGCAGCTTCATTCTTATGTTTGAAGAAACTAGCCCACTCGAGCTCTTGAAGCAGTGGGAAGAGACTGAGCGGCAAATGATGGCAGCGTACAACGATCCGAAGCGAGATTTGGTAGGATCCTTGGAGGTGGAGACGGACGAGATGGATGGCTACGTGGAGTTTGAGGTCGCCTCGACTGGGTGAGTTCCTCTATTTTCAAATCTTACTGCAGCATTCTAAATACCCTGCAGCGCACTGTTGACCATAGATTCGGCAATTCCGCATCTCAATCACTTCTGTGCTGTCATTCCCAGCGGCGGCCTGGACAGCCACGTGCCGATTTATGAGCTTGACCCTCCGGATTATGTTGAGGGATGGCATTCCATTCCCAATCATACGCACCCGCCGTACATGGGACCATGGGGCGCTACGGTCACTCTTCCCAGGGCTTTGCCACCACAGTACGTGGGTCAGCTATTCATGATGGGCCCCACCTCTGACACCCGTAGCGCAGTTTGCGCAAGTTCACGACCGAACGTGTTCACAGGTCGAAGCGTCGAGCGCAACAACGTGTCGCTTACGAGGCTTACCTCCAGCTGTTCCATGCCGGCTTGGTCAACAGCAATCTCCTTCCCCTCAGCAGTGTCATCGAGACCGAGAATGAGGATGATGTCCAAGCCATGCTCGCAGAAGTTGCCAGGCGAGAAGGGACTACCCATGTCTCTACGCAGGTGGACCTTTGGCGGTCTCGAACACAGGCGCCTGTATGGTTCGCCCACGAGCTGGTCGTTGAAGGCCTCCCGACACTACACCTTCTCACCCAGGAAGCGTTGCCCACCTTTGCTGGAGAGGACTTCCCAACCCTCTACGTTCCCGGACAGCGCGAGCTAAAAGTGTCGATTGGCCAGGCTTCATCCACCCCCGCATCAGATGACGACGTATGTCGTGCGCAGAGATGGACATATCGCCTATTTTTCCGGATCTATGGTTCACGTATGGAGCGCGACAAGGATGATTTCTCTTACCTTTTCCTCCCTGCGACGGAGTCGCGCGAAGACGAGTGGGACGCGCGTCTCCAGTGGCAGGACGATCGTGTCAGGCGTGGGGAGGCGCTACCGGGGGAGACGTCCTTTATGGCGAATGCTGCGCCCTTCGGGAAAGCGTTCGCGTATCCGGGGGACCTCGCTCTCGTCCGCGGCATGAAGAAGTACGATAAACCCCTGAAGTTGCTGCGGTGGCAGCATGATCCTCTCACACCGGAGGAAGAGATCAGGTTCCGTGAAGAGTACGAAGACTTCCCAGACCTCACAATCACTTACCCCCTCATGGTTGTCTGCCCACTGCCTCGGAGACGCAATTTCCTTATACCCTTCCCCGAGGAGACCGCCAGCCGCAGGACGGCCTCACCGGCTGACCAAACGTCATTCCACATTCACCCGCAGCACGCCCTCGTCGAACTCGCTTCTCCGGAGGAGGTCCGCTACTCGTTGCTTCTCCCGTCGGTGCTTCGTTGGCTCTCGATGGCGCTGACAGCGAACGACATGCGTGCCGGCCTCCTCTCGCCGTCACCCGCCTCCGACATATCTCTCCCGATGCTTGTCACAGCGACCACCGCCCCCGCAGCCCAGGAGCAGTTCAACTACCAGCGACTTGAGACTCTTGGCGACACCGTCCTCAAGTTCATCGTTAGCAACCAGCTGTATGCGCAATACCCTTTATGGCACGAAGGATACCTCAGTCGCAAGAAAGATCACACTGTTGCGAACGTCAGTCTGGCCAAAGCCGCTGTGACAGAAGGGCTCTTCCGTTGGATTATCCGGGATCGATTCGTGCCCCGGAAATGGAAGCCGCACTATATCACAAACACCACTTCTCCCCTTGAGGTCGCCAATTCAAACCAACTGGAGGCCTCTACTGCAGCAAAGACGGAAGCGAAAGACAAGAAGAAAGAAGAGGACCTCTCGACAAAGATGCTTGCGGATGTTGTCGAGTCCCTCATCGGCGCTGCCTACAAGCACGGCGAATTCGATACCGCCATTGATTGTGTCGAGCGGTTCGGGCTGGGGCTCACATGGCAGAAGTTGCCTGTCAGGATCGAGGCGATGCACAAAGTTGAGGACTTGATCGACCTCCCGGACCAACAGCTTTCGCTCGTGGAGAAAATGATCGACTACCGGTTCACCCGACGCACTTTCCTTGTGCAGGCTCTCACGCACGCAAGCTACCAGGGTGAATCGGCGACGATGTCACTGGAGCGACTCGAGTTCCTCGGAGATTCTGCGCTTGACATGATCGTCGTCGACTACCTCTACCACGCGGCGGGCAAGAACTACTCGCCGGGGTACATGCACATCAAGAAGGAGGCTGTCGTGAACTCTCACATGCTTGCGTACACCTGCCTCAGCACCTCCGTAGCTGTGGAGTCTGTCATGCCGACATGGTCGCCCGCTACGGGGGTCACAACTGTCGACAACACACAACACGTACACTTCTGGCAGTGCCTCCTCCACTCGAGCCACCGCGTTCTCGAAGACCAGAACCTCACCTTCCTTCGGTATCAAAAGCGTGGGGCGGCGATCGCGACCGCGCTTGAGCACGCCTCGGTATACCCTTGGGCAGCGCTGACCGCCCTTCAGGCGCCCAAATTCCTGAGCGACATGGTCGAGAGCGTGCTCGGCGCCGTGTATATCGACTCGCACGGCTCGCTCGAGGCGGTCCGCGGTGTGATGCGCCGGCTGGGACTCATGCGCGTCCTGGAGCGCGTTGTGCACGACGACGTGGACGTGCTGCACCCGGTGTCGCGCCTGCAGATTTGGGCAGCGAAGCAGAACCCACAGAAGGACCTCGAGTGGGTGGTGAAGAAGGAGAAAGGGAACGTGAGTTGTGCGGTGTTCGCGGACGGGGAAGAGCTGGTGAAGGTCGAAGCTTCGTACCGCAGCAAGATCAGCCAGGACGAGGTGCGATTCCGAGCTGCGGAGGAAGCGAACCGCAAAGTGCGGGCACAGAACGTAACTATCGACGACACCGTGCAAACGGAGGACAGAGAGCGAGACGTGTCCGAGGAGGTACCTGAAGTTGACGAGGATACATCTGAAGCCGAGGTCCTATCGGCGTTGGATATGTGGTAATGGATCATGATGGTCGATCTATTCTGAACGAATGATGCGCTTGCTAAGTTGTATGTTTACTGTGCGAAGATAATAATATATCCGTGCTTGCTGCCAGCCTAGCTCTTTGTCCCGGTCGCACACGTATACGATCGAATAGCAGATGGGCACGAAGAGCTTGGTGGAAGCCGATAAGTCGGCCGGATAACGACTTTGATCGGCCCCTGGGATGAGTACTTACGGAGAATAGACGCCTTGGCACGTCGTGGAAAGACAGGCTCGGGGATTTGGCGGTCAACGTCTACCAGCACTCACACTCACACACAACTACGTCTATCCGTCTGGCCCTACATGCCTTACAAGATGCTGCTGCAGTGTTACGTCCTATGTTGAACCATGCTCTCCGATCGGCGCTGTTCCAGATGCCGCGCGTTTGGCTTGGTCCGTACCGATAACCCGAAGGTGTCAGGTGAGATAGGCTGATCGTCCTCCGTAACGTGCACCACCGTACGCTGCCTCACTGATAGTGCGTGCTCAGAGCGCGCCTGCGCCGCCTTATAACGCCCCATCGCCACCCTTGGCCATCTACCACCATGTCTGCCTCGGACGCTATCCTCAGTCAGATCCTTACCCAGCTCCAAACGCTTCAGGTCTCGCAGGAGACCCTTCAATCGAAGGTACTTCATTCGGTGGATACATTCGGACCAGTACGACTAATGTGTGAATACAGGTAGATGCGCTGACGACGTCTCGTACGTCCACCAGCCCGCCGTTGTTTCCGTCTAGCTATGCGACACCTATCCCCATCCTTAACGCAAACCGGGCCGAGGCAGCCACTTCCGCCCCTTCGGGAGCTGTGGTCTCGCCTGGAACGTCACCAGCGACAGGGAGCGCGCTGAGCGACAAGGAGAGGGAGAGATTGTTGTACCCCGGGAGGGTACTGCTTACCAGTGAGTCGCCCCCCTGCTGAGCCACTCGCCACCCCCTCACTGGTCACCCCTTTACCCTGTCCCGGTTCGCGCGCTTGCCCCCGCTAGCCTATCCCGACCAACATGGCATTAAGCCCTACCCGATGCAGTGGGGCTCCGGAGACCCGGTCGCGCGCGGGCCCGTCATCTGCTCGCGCCTCCCGTCAAGCATCAAGCAGCGGAACGCGATCGGCGCGCACTCGGGCTCGTACTCGATCTACCGTGCGCTCGCCATCGCGATGGGCACACTCGATCCGAACCACAAGCCCGACTACACTAAGACGGAGCCGGCGGTGCCCGTGCCCCCGCAGCCGGCGTGGTCCGACCCGACCAAGATCGTCTCCTTCGACCCGTGGGGCCACCTCGTCCCGGAGGTGTACAAGAAGGAGCTGGAGGAGCTTGGGCTCGACGTGCGCCCGAGCATTGCGGTTACGCGCGCGCACATGAAGCTCAGCGAGATCGATGAGACGGCGCGTAAGGGCAACCTCCAGATTGACGGGAAGATCCTGCTCAAGAGCGCGCCGCTCGTCAACGCGGATGGCACGCCGAGCGACGCGGATCCCGGCGTGGAGATCAGCATTAGCAAGGCAGCTGTAGAGCCTGTTTGGTACCTTCCCGGTGTGGCGGAGCGGTTTGGGATGTGAGTTATTTTGCTTTCCTGTCCGCATGAGAGGTCCTGAGAGCGATGCATAGTTCGGAGGGCCTGCTCCGCCGTGCGCTCTTCGAGGACACTGGAGGAATGTACCCTGAGCTCATCACACGACCCGACATCAAGATCTTCCTCCCGCCTATTGGTAACCTGACCGCATACATTTGTACGTACTACAACATATGCCGTTTTCGGATCATACTAATGTTCATTACAGTCGGCAACCCGGCCTTCCTCTCCGATGAGTCGAAAGAACTTACTCTCCGTGTTCACGACGAGTGTACGCACGCTCTCCCACTAATGCCGCGCTCTCATTAACACGCGTCCATCCTTCAGGCAACGGCTCCGACGTTTTCGGCTCGGACATCTGCACGTGTAAGCCGTACCTCACGTACGCGATCGAGGAGTGCATCCGCGGCGCCCAGCGTGGCGGCGTCGGCCTCGTCGTGTACTTCCGCAAGGAAGGTCGCGCGCTCGGCGAGGTGACCAAGTACCTTGTGTACAACCTCCGCAAGCGCGGCGGTGACTCGGCCGACAAGTACTTCAAGGCGACGGAGCTCATTGCGGGCGTAAAGGACATGCGCTTCCAGGCCCTCATGCCCGACGTGCTCCACTGGCTCGGAATCAAGAAGATCGACAACATGGTCTCCATGAGCGACATGTAAGAGATTGCTGCATGTTCTTCAGAGTGTATAAGTTGACTGTGAGCCGTACAGGAAATACGACGCTATCGTCGGGTCTGGAATCCCCATTCTCAGGCGCTACGACATCCCAGGTACGTACTGTCGACCACCATTGCTCACGAGTTCTAACCATCGTGACTGCGCTACTTCACAGAGTACCTCCTGCCCCCCGATTCTCGCGTCGAGATCGACGCCAAGATCGCCGCGGGCTACTTCACGAGCGGAAAACAGATCACGGAGGCGGACCTCGTTAAGACCGTTGGCCGTACCTGGGAGGAGACCGAGCACTAATTACACGCCTGGGGAGAAGCCACAGCATTGTCTGTCTGCAGCAGGGAAGGAACATTGTGTGTACTCATAACACGTCGTACTGTAATCACGGGAATCGTAAACAGACTCTTAGTACGTGACAATGACACGCCATCACCTTTATTCCAATCGCTGGATCTAGTTCAGCTGAGACGGAAAAAGCACTAAGGGTCAAACGAAAGGGCCTCGAGGGCCATTTGCCACAACAATCGCATGGCATTCGCGACACAATATAGCTAACGATACAAAAGAGCGGTATGGGCGCGCAGGCCCTGACGAGTAATGAATGGACAACGGCGGGCGGAAAGGACTGTGAAGGAGCTGGCTGAGAAGATGTCAATCTAATGATCTGCGAGGGCGGTGAGAGAGTCACTAAAAGAGCGTGGAGAGTCGCAGGGCCAGGGGGAGACACGGTGTGCGAGAATATATATCGGATAAATACCGACGGTAGATGAAGAAAGCGCACCGAAAGCGAATGAAAGCATTAACGAACATCAAAACGAGGAGAGCACGACGGAGTCTATGAACCGCGAGCGCCGAGAGGCAGCCCGGATCATCTAGCCCGCGCGGGGCGTTCAGTAGCCACGCATCGGCGCGGCGGCGTTGAACCCGCCGAAAGAGTTCGACCGGGGCCGCGGGCCACGGCGGCGCTGCTCGCGCGGGCGGAGCCACGCAGCGGAGTCGCGGTAGTCCTCCACGCGGGGGACCACCGGCGCGGGGGCGGGGTAGTGGGCGTGGGGGCGAACGGGGGCGTTGTACTGCGCGATGTCCGGGTGCACCCTGCGAGGGGGCGACGGCGGGCGCACGACGAGACCGAGCGCGTTGGAACGCTCCTTGCGGGGAGGGGCGTGGTCACGGTGGGCAGACGAGTGCGTGCGAGTGCGGCTGTGGTCGCGGCCGTGGCCGCGATCGTAGTCGTGGCGGCTGGACGACGCATGGGGCCGGGCGGGCTCGACGTACCGCGCAGAGGTGTACGCGCAATCGCGGGAGGAAGTGTGGTGCGAGGAGGGGTGGCGGTGAGAGGAAGCACCATGGTGGGAGTGGTGGGCGGTGGGGTAGGCTTGCGCATACGCATGGGTGGTCGTGTGGACCGGGAGGGCAGCCTCGACAGGGAAGCCGCACGCCACCGTGACGAGGTTCGAAGTCGATGCGCCTGCGCCGACAGTGTGCATACCCCTGGGGGGCACGTACCCGCTAGGAGACGGACGGCCTTGGGCGTCGTAGAAGCCGCCATAGGCAAAGTGCGTCCTATCAATTGAGCCGATAGAGGGCACCGAGGGAATGTCCTCGACTGGACGGCGCGTGGGGCGAGACGGTTCAGGGAAGGACCTCTGCGGAGGCGGCTCCGCGCGGCCAGCTTGGAACCGGAAGACGTCCTCTTCGCGGTCGGACAAGTCCGACGAAGAGTCATCAGCCCCTGGAAGCTTCTTCACCTTCAGCGCAGTAGCTGGAGTGTGTCCGGCGGAAGAACGTCGCACTGGCTCGTATGCAGGAGGAGGGGAGTGCACCTGCTCGCCATCTGTGTGGTCGTAGGGGGAGGTGGTGTACATGAACTGCTTGTCGGCGAAAGGGTCGGTAAACGTGGGGCGGCCCTTGTTGTGTGACGACGCAGGGCCGAGCGACTGAGTCCGCTGGCGAGTCCACATATCCCAATGCGACCCATACTGCTTGGCTGGGGCAGGGAGGGCCGCCGACGGAATGTGGTCCTGGCACTGCTGCCTCAACTGCGCCCACTGGGAGCATTCCGAAGAGCAATATTGGTCTGTCGAGTCGTGGGCCTTGAACTTGTGTTTGCATAACTTGCACTTTCGCCCGGAGGCGAAAAGGTCTTTAACCGCCCGCATGTTGGAGGACGTATCGGAGGAGGAATGGGGGGGAGGTGATGGTCTGCGGGAAGGATTTGACGGAGCGCGTCCTTTCTGCGGGGCCATTTAAGTTGGAGCCCATTTCGGAGGCCACGACAAAGCGACACCGATGTGGTAGGAGCGTGCTCAAAGCGATCGAACGCGGAGCAGTGCCCCATGAGGCTATCCGGCTGGTAAAGCGTGCAATGGTGCCTGAACCCTAAAAACACTCTAGCGATAGTACTGGGGACAATAAACACGCACATATCGTGGAAAAGGGCACACCGTTACACGGCTATCATGACCGTGCCAATCCCCTCTCCACTCTATCTAGACAATGTTCGACAATTCGGAGGGTGCCCCATGAGGCCTGAGGGTGCACTCTCGAGGTGAACAGAATGGCGTTCGACTGCGCCACGACTATTGTTTCTCCAAAGTGGAAGAGAAAGGAAGGTGAATAGGACTCTGTTATTAAGCGAGCAGGGCATAGACCTATTACTTAGCGAGCGGAGGAGGCGGGGCTATAACCGTGGCCCAGGCGTGGGGAGTTGTCGAGAGGAGTCGCTTCCGGTCCGGCGGGGCCCTTGCAGGCCCTTGCGAGGGGTGACGTAACGAATTCTACCACGTGGCCTCTGCAACTTTTTGGGCGCTCACTGACGCCGAAATTCCGCTCACTGCAGGCCCTGGCAAGCCTGTACCCTTGCTGTTCACCGATCTCCGTCTGGCCCCTCTGCTATCTCTCTTTCCTGGGCTCGGTGTCTGTGCTATCTTTATTCAGCTTCTAGCGGCCTCTTGTGTACACACGACTATCGGGCCTCATGCGCAAGCAACTTGATCCCCGCATCCCAATCCTCATCAACAATAATGTCAAGAAGAACCACCGTTCCTTCATAGTCCTTGTCGGAGACAAGGGTAGAGATCAGGTGCGTGTAATTGTTCCCCATGATGCTGCTCTGTACGCTCACCTTTCATAAATAGATCGTGAACCTCCACTTCCTACTCTCTCAAGCTCGCGTCTCTGCCCGTCCGTCTGTACTATGGTGTTATAAGAAGGAGCTCGGTTTCACGACGTACGTGTGCAATTGATATACAAAGCGCTTTATTCTCATTACCCATACTAGGCACCGTAAAAAGCGCGAGGCAAAGATCAAGCGGGATGTAAAGAGGGGCGTCCGTGAACCCAACGAGCAGGATCCCTTCGAGATCTTCATCACAGTCACGGACATTCGTTATACGTGCGTACTGTTCTTAGGAGTTTCTCCTCTCTTGTCCTCTTCTTCTTCTGGTCTTCACATCTACATGTTATGACACCACTTCACATCGAGGTGGGTGTCAGTACTTCGCATTTGAAGTACGCCGAGACGAAGCCACTTTCTCCTTGTCTCCCTCGTAAGGAGGTGTGCGCCTTCGCCAACATCCTGCGGTTCGCTTTCTTCGTCTGTGTAGTGTCGATCACGCGAGCGTAGTTTCTTCTGTCCCAGAGGAACGTCGTGTTCGCGAAAGTACGCACACCTCCTGCCTGTGCTATCCCCCAGCTTGGTCGATAAGTGGCGGCACAGGCAAACCTTGCCCTTCCAGTTGTCCACATTCGTTCATGTGGAATTAATGTGACCCGAAACGAATGTGCTCCAGTAGATCCCATTCACGTATAATATCAGTTGTGCAGTCTACCGTGGCGAGAGGAACACTATTCCTGCCCTCATTTTTGAAATGCTCGTACTTGTTCACCCCATCTAAATTGTCTGCTCTCGTAGGTACTACAAAGAATCTCAGAAGATTCTCGGCCAGACGTTCGGAATGTGCGTACTGCAAGACTTCGAAGCAATAACGCCCAACCTCCTCGCCCGGACAATAGAAACCGTCGAAGGTGGTGGCCTCGTTGTGATTATGCTCAAGACTATGAAGTCTCTCAGGCAACTGTACACGATGACCATGGTATGTATTTGAGAAGCTATCAGGTAGCATGCACTCTGACATTCTAGCTAGGATGTTCACGCTCGGTATCGGACCTCCGCGCACGACTCAGTCGTCGCGAGGTTCAATGAACGCTTCATCCTTTCTCTCGGCTCCTGCGACGACTGCCTCGTTTTGGACGACGAACTCAACGTCCTGCCCATCTCTCGTGGCAAGGACATCAAACCGCTGGAAGATGTTAGAGGAAAGAGCAAGGAAGAGTCAGAGCTTAAGGACCTCAAGGACAACTTGGCCGACACCAAACCCATCGGCGATATCGTTAAACTCGCCAAGACCATTGACCAAGCGCAAGCAATTCTTACCTTCGTCGACGCTATCTCCGAGAAGACCCTTTCTTCTACCGTGACCCTCACTGCTGGTCGCGGTCGGGGAAAGTCTGCTGCCCTTGGATTGGCTATTGCCGCCGCTTTGGCCCACGGGTACTCGAACATTTTCGTAACGAGTCCCAGCCCTGAAAACTTGAAGACCCTCTTCGAGTTCATTTTCAAGGGTATGGACATCCTCGGCTACGAAGAACACCTGGACTACGACATCGCTCAAAGCACCAATCCCGATTTCAACAAGGCGATCGTCCGAGTGAATGTGTTCAAGAACCACAGGCAGACAATTCAGGTATGGCAGACCCCATGATTCCGCACCCCATCGCTCATCATGCGCGGCAGTACATCCAACCCCAGGACGCGCACGTCTTGGGCCAGGCAGAGCTTGTCATCATCGACGAGGCTGCCGCTATACCGCTTCCACTCGTACGCAACTTGATCGGGCCGTACCTGGTCTTCATGGCGTCGACAATCAACGGTTACGAGGGAACTGGTCGCTCGCTGTCTCTCAAGCTAATCCAACAGCTTCGTGAGAGTACACGCCCGTCTCTCACGAAGGACACAGTGACTGCTGAGGAGGATGCAACAGTTGCCTCCTCTTCAAAAAAGCCTATAGCCAAGGCTGCACCAAAAGCGCGTACCCTACGCGAGATCAAGCTCGAAACTCCTATTCGGTACGCCGCGGACGATAAGGTCGAGAAGTGGCTGAACAGTGTGCTCTGCCTCGATGCGACGATTCTCCCGCGGCAAACACACATGAGCTGCCCCCACCCAAGCAAATGCGAGCTGTTCTATGTCTCGCGCGACACCCTCTTCTCCTACCACCCCGCGTCCGAAGTGTTCTTGCAGCGTATGATGGCCCTCTACGTCGCCAGCCATTACAAGAACCAGCCGAACGACCTCCAGCTCCTCTCGGACGCCCCCGCGCACCATCTCTTCGTGCTTCTCCCGCCCATAGCTGCAGACGAGACCCACCTCCCGGAGCCGCTCGTCGTGCTCCAGGTCGCGCTTGAGGGCAACATCTCGCGCCAGGCAATCCTCGACGGCCTCAGTCGTGGTTTCCGTGCGGGCGGGGACATGATCCCCTGGCTCGTCGCGCAGCAGTTCCAGGAGAACAAGTTCGCGCTCCTCTCCGGGGCGCGCGTCGTGCGCATCGCGACGCACCCCGACTACGCGAACATGGGCTACGGCGCCCGCGCGCTCCAGGCGCTCAACGCGTACTACTCGGGCGAGTACTTCGACGTGGGCGAGGCCGCGCGCGCCGAGGAGGAGTATCCTGACCCGGCCAACTTCAACGAGGTGCGTTCCATAAAATCGGTCACGACGACGCGGAGATGAACGGCAAAATAACGACGGCCATTTTTGTTCGCTGCAGGACACGGACCTCCTCACGGACGAGCCGAAAGTCCGTGCTGCGACGGCGATGCCGCCCCTGCTCCAACGCTTGACGGAGCGGAAGCCGGAGACGCTCGACTACCTCGGGGTGTCGTATGGCCTGACGCCGCAGCTCCTCCGGTGAGTTCGCGTTGCGTCGCATTCCGTGTGATAAACCCGCTAATCGACGGATGACGTCGCCGTGCACAGGTTCTGGAAGCGCGCGGGCTACGTCCCGCTGTACCTGCGGCAGACGCAGAGCGAGCTGACCGGCGAACACACGTGCGTCATGGTCCGCGGCTTGAATTCGTCTTCGGAGGGCGAGCTCGAGTGGCTGGGCGAGTTTTCAAAAGGTACGTCGGACGGGCGCGTCGCCCCGGTCGCCCGACGCTGATGTTCGGGCAGACTTCCGGAGGCGGTTCTTGTCGCTGCTGGGATTCAAGTTCCGTGAGTTCGGCAGCGTGACGGCGTTGAGCGTACTGGAGGCGGCGAACGCGGGTGTGAAAAAGCTCGACGAGGATCCGTCCAGAGGTGAGTCAAGGCCGTTCAATACAAGGCTGAGCGGGAGCGGTGCTGACGTCGTTGCGACAGAGCTCGGCTCGTCGGAGCTATCATTCCTCATGTCGCCATTCGACCTCAAGCGACTGGACTCGTACGCGAACAACCAGCTCGACTATCATGTCATCATGGATTTGTTGCCCACCGTCGCCCAATTCTACTTTGAGAAACGGCTGGGGGCCGACGTGCGCCTCAGCGCGGTGCAGAGCTCCATCTTGCTCGCGCTCGGACTGCAACGGAAGACCATCGAGGAGATCGAGGTAACGTCCCCCGGCGCGCCCCCTCCCCCGCCGATCTGACCAAGCATCTTCCTTCCCCCAGAGCGAGCTGCAGCTCCCCGTGTCGCAGTCGCTCGCGCTCTTCGTCAAGGTGATCAAAAAGCTCTGCAAGCGCCTCCAGGACGTGCAAAAGGCCGCGATCAGCGCGACGATGCCCGACGCAAGCGCCGCCGCTGCGGCGCGCACGGACGAGGCGGGCAAGCGCGCGGCGTTCGCGCCTCTCGCGACGTCGCTCGAGGACGAGCTCGCCGAGGCGGGCGACGAGGCGTCGCGCGCGCTGCGCGAGAAGCAGCGCGCAATGATCGACGCGCTTGACTTGACGAAGTGCGTGCCCTTCCTTCTCCTCTCCCCCTCCTACCTCTTCGTTCCTATCTTTCTTTTCATCTTTTATCTTTTATCGCTTTTTGGTTTTCCTGCACCCATTCCGCCCAACCGCGCGCGTCGGACATCGCTCGGCCGCGCGCCTTCCACCACGCTTCCGAAGCGTCCGTCCGGGGTTCCCTGCCTCAGCTTGGCGCGAGGCGCGCGCGGGCGCGGGCGCGTGCCTTGGCGTCCGCCCCGCGTGCGGGGAGCGTGCAAGTTCTCTTCGCGCGGTGGCGAGGAACGCGACGCTGATGGTCTCGGGCCTCGGTCGTCTCGCGCCCTTCTGCGGGGGGGGGGGCTGCGCTTCTCCCGTGCGATGCGCGCGGGGG
>FTLJ01001051.1:0-17286 GCA_900155495.1 Porogramme epimiltina
GTTGGGCTGGGGCGGGGCATGGGAGAAAGGGTGGGTGTTTGGGTTCGGGTGGGGGTGGGGGTACTGGGATGCTGACTGCGGGCTTGGTGGATGGGGAGGCGGGGAGGGCTCGTGGAGTGGGCCGCCGCTCTGGAACCCGTCGGAGGGGACGGGGACGGTGTAGGAGTAGTACTGTGGCGGGATGGGGTCGCGGGTGAGGTAGTGGACGAGCGTGGGTTGTGCAGGAACAGCAATGTCGACGGCGTCGAGGAGGAGACTATGGAGCGGGAGGCTGGTGTTGGCACACAAACGATCAGCAGAGTACGGAAGAGGGACGCACTTGCACTCTTCTTGGAGGCGTCTGAGCTTGTCGTCGGCGCGTGCTAATGCGCGTTCATACTCTGTATGCGCCTGAATGCGGAGTTGAGGGGGGGGGGTTAAGATGAGAACGGCGGAAAGGACGTACTGCGGTGACCTGGTCAAACTTCTCCCTCAACGACTGAAACCTGAGCGTGGATTAGCGCGCCATTTGTCCAACACATTGTGAGCATGCGCACTTTTCTTTGTAGCGAGTGCCTCCGCGGACAGAAGACGAATGCTACACGCGTCGTGCGGGGCGGAAGTGAGGTATGGGCGGGAATGACGAGGGGAGGAACGTACTTTGAGACTGCTGGCTGAAGGGGCGCTGGAGAGCGCAGGCGGCGGGTATGGCGTAGAGCTTGACGCTCGCGGGGTGTCCTCGGCCATGGCGGTTGGTGCAGTGGGAACGACGGAGAGGAAGAAGGAGACAAGGGACAAGCGAGCGCGTTCGACTCGGACGTGGGTGGCACTGGCCACTCAGGCTGGCAGGGCCAACGTCTCCGCCACATCCCATTGCGCGCCAACCGCTGTTTAAGCGCCGGTACCTTGCCACCATGGCACGTGCATTTCAGAGCGGTGCGTGCCAGTAAAGGTTGCACTGTTGCTTACAGCGGTCGGCTGATAGTAGACTCCATCGGCCCAATTTCTCGAGACTCTATTGACCAAGTACCCCGATAATGATAAAGTACAAAATCCCCCCGAGTGTCTCTTTCTCGCAAACTCAATGAATCCCTCACATCATTCGCGGGAGCCCTGTCGCCACTAGCTCCGTCGCAGCCTCCGTAGCCGCCGTTGCCGTAAACTCAGCGACCTCCGCCCCTCTCGCCACAACGGCCTCCGCAATCGTTACACACTTAAGCATAAGCTTGACCTGCTGCTGGCCAGGATAGAACCATGCCGTGAGAGCCTGAAAGCAGGAACCAATATTAGCCTACAGCGCACAAGGAAAGAAGAGAAAGACGCCCACAATAATGACGTAGAACGAGACCATGACGAGGCCCTCGATCCAGTTCGTCTTCGCGTCCGCAGTGATGTAGTTCACGAGAAAACAGGATACAATTAGTATCACGACCTCAAAGGTGCCTGGCCGGCCCCCGTGCGTCAGCTTTCCCGCCAAAGACATAGAAGGTGACCTACCGAATAGCAGGTGTATCGGCTTGCCGATCCACCAGCCGAGGAGGACGATGAACGGCATCCACCCGAGTATGAACTGGATACTAAGGTCGATCGTCCGTCCGCGCCCGATCATCGACGGCGCAACGGTCTCGTGTTTCTTGAAACGGGCATAGATGGACTGCAGGAAGAACAGGATCGCGACCGCGCCGTCCGCGGAGAACGACACGATCGGGAGGAGTATGAGTCCGAACCACCTGGGGACACATCATCAGGATGGACGTATTATTGTGGACACTGGCAAGACTCACTCCTCCTTGATCCTGCCGTCTTCCCTGACCCCCTTGATACTGTCGACTAACTGTTCCATGACCTCAATCCACAGATTGAGCACGCTACGTTAAAAACACTCACAAACTCAGTAGTGATTGCTACGGTCCCGATCGCGGCGCCGAGCACGATCAGCATTAGCCACGGGTTCGTGGAAGGCTCCTCTTCTTCCAGGTGCTCCTTCTCCTGTTTTAACACCTCAGGTTCGTCGTCGTCTTGGGTTGAGAGCGCTGTGTACAGGTATATCCTTGACGCAATGTAGCTAGGTAGGTCCATAAGTCAGCGTAGAGTTCGATTATTCCAGGCAGTGTAGAGCAGAGAACAGGACGTACACATCGAACAAGACGACTGCGATCCCTCGACTAATGCGCAGGATGTGATCGCGCGTCTTGTCATTGACGAACGGCGGGATCCCATTTGCGCTGGTCTGCATGTCCAAGTCCGCATCATGATCGAGGGTAGCAAAGTAGGCGGTAGAGAGCAGGATGGCAAACACTCTACCGGTGCATCGGGTTAGCTCAGTAGTCTAAGAGAATACTACGCAGGGAAACAGGGACACACCCGGTCGCGAGTAGCGTACGGTTGAGATCCGTTAGGCGCGGGCTCAGAACCTGATGGGAAGTCCGGCTGCCACCAACAAAGAACGCAACACCGGGGATAAGCAAAAGGTGTAGGATAACCACACCTAGCAGAGTATACGTAATCAGAAACAGGGCAAAGAGAGGTTAGTAGCGCTCATTTACTCACCAACGATAGTTGTCTGGAGCAGTCGCAGGCTGTGAACAACGTCAGGTCGAGGAATAAGCTTAAGCAGAGCGAACGCACTCACTCGCAGTTTTTGAGCAGAACGATAGCCAAGACCGCTTCAACCGCGCTAAGTGGAGCGTAAGCAAAAGTCGTGCTAAGCGACGACACACGTCTCACTTGTGCAAGGTGATGATGAGTAGATCTCCGAAATTCTTGCCGAGGTACATGGCCATTTGCTCGCCTCCCCAATCCAAGAGACCCTCAAGAGGTATGATTGCGAAAAAGTTCACTTGATATATCTCAGGACACACTAGGTACGCGATGAAGCATGGAAACTCACAGATGAACGTGGGTTTGGGTCCCCAACGCATCCAGTGGGACACCCATGCAATGGGAATTATGAGAAGGAGGACGTTGAGCCCTAGAAGGCGCAAGCCCACTTTCAGCACGTCGCGCCCAACGCCAAAGGCAGAGGACCTGGACTAACATGACGACGAAAGGATGTTTTTCGCGCTCTCTCCCCACCCAATAGACCTCCTCCCCTTGCCCTGCAGCCGGTTCCAAAACCTCTGCGCGGCGTTCACCATCTGTATATGGGCATTGCCGGCATTCTTGGGGCTGGGGGCTTGGACTTCGGGAGCGGGGTCAAGGCCAAGATCGTTAGCGGAACGGCACTCCGCTATGTAAGTTTTGCCGTGTATGCTACTGGCCATGACGGTCAGCATACCAGTCCACATTCTGGGGACGGAGCAGAGCAAGCCACAAACCCGCGTTCTTCGTCGCCGCTTATTGCCTGGGTGAAGGTCTTTTCGGAGAGGGAGGGGGAGAGGAAAGCCATCGGGGTAAAGAGAGACGAGTACCCAAGGTGAGGGGGTGGGAGGAGGGTATAGCATCTGGGAGGGCGGACATGTTGCGCGTAGTCTATAGAGTCGACCGGTGACGCAATGACTGAACGTTAACTTCGAAGGCGGCAAGGTGTCAAGACTTTCGGGAGCCAGGCTCGTGCCCAGTCGAAAGCGAGCAGCCCAAATCGGGGCGAGCGGAGTATGGTTTTTCCACCCAAGGAGCCCTCTGAGTTTGAATTCCCAATCACGTGAATCAGGCTGGGGACGAGCTTGGGTCTGTCAAGCCTCAAGAAGCAGCCTCTATAGGGCCGACAAGGACAGATACATACTAATCCTGGCTTCGTGTTCTACTACAATAACCAATGAGTTGGGGCGCTATTGGGAAGCGTCCCACCGTAGGCGGAATGAGATATGGCATCGATCGGTTGTGTAGCGCTCAACCGAGGGTGGGGCTACGGGTAACTTTCGATTGACTCTGGATGACTTTTCGTCAGGAATCTATGGGTCTACCGACGTCCGTGGACTGTCATCAGGCCTAGATCCGATGTGCCCATGACATGTTTGATCGAATAAGTGCCCTTTGCAACGGTTTGTATGCGGCATAAAGAGTCCTTTATAGTTAGCCCGTGACATTTACAGGCCCTTCACAAGAAATCCTTCACACAGAGGTCACGTCGCGCAGGGGCGAGGGGGGCGATTGACGCCGCGGCTCGCGCTCCCGAACCTTCGCGCCGTCGAGGAACATCACACTCGGGGTGCTTCCCCTATGTGACCCTCTTCACGCGCCTCTCAGGACATTCAGACAGAACTTGGGTGTCATCCCGGTGTGTTCTATTTGAGTCGACGGTAGTGTGGCATAAGAAGGTATGTAAAATTCTCAAAATTTTGAGTTTCTCTGCATGTTGAGGCCATCAAGCGGCCGCTCCCTCGCCTTCCACTTTCCTGATACTGTGAGGGCACTGGTACAGGCATTCTAGAATCAAGAGCATAGGCATTCGAGAATCGAGAGCGTAGGTATTCAAGAGTGCAGCGGATGTTGCGCGCTGGCATAGGAAGGGTAGGGTTGAGGCGCGGTCGCTATGGGAGGTGCGCCGGGGCTCGCGCCCGAGCTGGCAGTAGTTCCTACATAACGCGGGGCTGCGGCTGCGCTGCGGTGTTGGCACTTGGTCCGCCGGTGAGTTCGGCCATGCCGCGCTCGACCTCGAGGGTGCCTTGGTGCCGCTCGGGGTGCGAGCTGCTACCGTGGACTGTCGAGTCGACAGCGTCCATGAAGCGGCCGCGGAGGTTTCGCCTTTACCTGTTGGCAGACATGCGCGCATCCGCAGTCAGCAAAAGGCTGGCAGGGCCAACGATCTAGATCTTCCGCCACTTGCGCGCCAACCGCCGGTTTGGCGCCGGGACCTTGCCACCGTGGCGCCTGAGCAGTCTGAGCATGCGCCAAAAACTTCTCGAGTTGCAAAGTCGCGCTGTTGCGTGCAGCAGTCGACTGATAGGAGCTCCATCAGCCCGATTTCTCAAGAACATATTGATCAAGAGTCTCTTGGCCCGTGCCTACAAGCTGCTGCGAGCGTCGGTGCAAGTCCTTAGTACCCTCAACTGGCAGCCCGCACCTCGCCCCGGATACCATCTTCAATCACCGATTCAGAGGCGCTACATCCGACGTTACGATATTTTTATTCGGTGAGCACCTGATCATGCTATCGTCGCCCTGATTCTCACTTGTATCACAGCCCCTCCCCAACCAACTCACCCGTCAGGTGTGGACACATCCAGCAGTCCATTGTTCGTCGCTTCGTTAGGGCCTGTTCGAACATTCAATAGGAACATGAATAACACTTCCACCAATGATAGTGCCAAAGACCCCTATGTTCAGCGAGTAGTAACAGAGATGATTGGAAAACCTATCTGGGAATTCGATTCCCTCCAGGAGCTAGTTCAAGCGTTCCTATTCGTTGTGAATGGCACGTGTGTCCCTCTCCCTTTCCGACTATTTATTTCTTATACGCATTCCTTCTACAACAGATCATCGTAAGGTAGCGGGAATAGGTGTCTCCTACGGTGACATCAGTGCGGGGAACGTCATGATTCGGGTGAAAGGAGAGGCCGATTCGAACGGTCCGGCCTTTATAACGAAGCGGGATTCCGCGAAGGCGCAGGGGTTTATTGCCGCCTTCGAACTCGCCGTCATCGGGAAAGACGGCCGCATGTTTGCTCCAGCCTCCGACAGTGATGCGTGAGGGCCTCACGAATCGCACAGTACGTGAAGCGACGCTCTCTGATAGCCAGAGTGCCCCGGGAGATGGAATAACAGTGCGTTTTGGTAGTCTTGTCCTGTGTAGCGCACCTCGGTCTGACTAGCTACTTCATTCACACAAGGACACCGCCATTTTCATGGCTACCGAGCTTCTTCTTGCCATAGGGTACCATAATCCAAAGCCCACGCGGACATTCCTGCACGACGCTGAGTCGCTTGGCTGGGTATTCCTGTACGCCATTTACAAGCACGGAATTAGAGATTCCCACTTGGAGGACGACCTAAACCTGAAGAATGGGCTCAAGGCTGAATTTGAAGAAATCTTCTCAGCTCCAGACGTGACAACGCTCTCGACAAAGCGGCTAGCAATACCACTTGGCCGGATCGCGTTGGAGCGCCCGAATGATAAGCCCCTTGAAATCCCGAGAAGCATACAGTGGCTAATCAGATACGTTCGAGTGGTCGCTCGCCGAGAGGGGGCTCTTGTGGGCAGTGCGATGGAAGGCGTGTTGACGACCTGGGATTTCCTGGTGCAGATGATCCAGAAGGCAACGGTCCTACCTAGAAGGCCCAAGGCGGACAACGGACTCCGAGATACTGAAGAGCCTACTGGTTTGAATCTGGACTCTAGCGGCCGCGACCCGCCCATGGCAACCGCCTCTGACTCCGAGCACGTCGAGGACACGCCGATGTTGCCTACTCCTAGCCAAGCCACGACGACTGCTAACTTAGGCCCCGTGGCGTTGGAACAGCGCGAGCTCGCGGCTCGTATTTTTACGGAGGATTACAGAACGTGGGTGGTGGCCTTGGCTGCCATGGAACATGTACTTTCCGGTGGGAGTAAGGGACAGTGGCAAGCTATGAAACGCCACATACTCGAGGACATAGCTAGTACGAAAGTTAGGACCCACATCAAGTAAAACGGCTCGTTTTGCGATGTATCTCCACCCCATGTATGTCCATTACGTACAATCTCACAGCTGTTTGTATCGTACACTGGTACTGGCTACCCTGCCACGGAAATGCCATTCAATTGGAGGTCAGTCTCTATACCGGGTGACTGTTTCCTTTTAAGTGTCGATTGTCCTACGGTAACTCGTTGTCGATCTTCGACTCGGGTAGCGAGGAAGGCGCAACAGGACTTATGCTCATCCTCTGGCATACTCCCTCTGTTGACAGAATAAGCGGCGTGATGGCAGTCGGGGTTTTCTAACAGTATACGAGCTAGATGGTAGACTCCGCTTTGTAGCAAGGACTGAATAGCATCTTACGACGGGGCTAGAACCCTAAAAGATGGCTAGTAATAGGTTCAAATCGGAAGGGGCGAATGACGCTCCGATTGGCGCAAACCTCCGACCGGTTTCCTGTAAGCTTCTCACGAAGTAACACTCACTGGACGATTATGTATGAGTACTATCTATACAAAAGTAGACGCGTAGTTTAACTTTGTACATAAATCGCACGCACGTACAACGCCACAAGTAGGCAGGTAGAAAACCGGGGGCTATTCTAGCAATGATATCGAGCTGGTTTACTTACTAGTCCGTCTGCGCCATCTAGACGTCCACCGTCAGAGGGCCGCCCCGGCTTCGGACCTGGAGGCGACGCGTTAACCCGGCCGCGCGGTTCTCTCGCAGATAGTACTTCATGATCTACTTCCCAGCATAACCATTAACCCCACGACTTCCGCCTATTGGATAATCGAAACATAAAGTACCGGTGCAACAAACTCGCGCACCAGGCCTAGGGCCTCGATGGACGCTTTCAACTCATCTTTTCCTTTACCCCTAGCATAATGAGCAGACCCGTAAAGGGATATCATCCACGCTTTATAAGCACGAACAATCTCCATTTGTTCCAGCTCAATGAATTCCTTCGATAACAGCTCCTTGTCCATCTCCGCGAGCATCTTGTCCATCAAGTCTTGTGAGTGTTCTGCTGAGTCGACGAGCTCGCGCAGCGACTGTCTTTGGGTCTGCGAAAATGCGACTTGTGCCCGAATATCAAGGAAAAGGCGAGTGTATTTGATGGCTCGGTCTACGCATCCCTGGGGATATGGCTCGCGTTTTAGTCTCTTCCTGACATAGCGGAGAAGAGTGGCAGTTCCCTTGACGTTGGTCAGCGGATCGATACTCGTGAAAACGTCACTAGCAGTGTCTCTCACCCGATGCGCAAGGTTCAAAGCGGCGACACTTCTCCTGGAAATGGAGTAGAAGCTGAACCCCGGAAAATTTGCCCTGAATTCTTCCTCTAGTTCATGACGCTCATTCTCCGCCAGGGTGTGGTCATCTGCGCCGAGGGCGTTGGCGTAAATGGCGTAAACGAATACCCAGGCGAGCGACTCCGCATCCTGCATATATGTCCGAGCCATCGGAGTGCCATGCGCACAGGCTTCCAGAACTTCTGTAGCCATGAATATCCCGGTGCTGCCCTATTATACCGACACATTCGGCGAACCGTTAGTGACACAGACTGCTTGCCGCTAAAAGATTCGGCCACACGGAGGCTTGGCTTACCGTTATCGCATCCCTTCGACCGCTCTCCGTTGCTGGTACAATACACCAGCTGGATGGTCGTTCGAGAATTGCTATCATATTCCCCTCGAGCCCTCGGGTTTCCGTCTCCTCATGCACGGCTGGCGAGTGCTCCCCAAAGGGAATGAACTCAGAGTCTGCCGTGAATCTTCCAGCTGAGGCAACCTTTGTTTCTTCGAGACTGTCCTCCAAGAGCTGGCTCTTTGGAGGTCCTGAGGTGCCTTCTACTTCAATCGGGACATTTCCGATGCCCGTTTTGGTACGGTGCGCCTGTGCAACTGCGATTCGTTTGTGTGCTGTGGAGAGGACCAAGTCAGCCATATTACAGACCACACGCTAAAGCAAGAGCATAAAAGGCAACCTTTGTGAACCTCAAGGAAAATCAGAACGAACTCGTTTAAATACTTGCACTGCGAAAGCGATTTTGCGATCGCGTCTAGCGCTAGCCCACTCAAGAAAACATCATGACCGGGGTGCGCGCACCCCACACTTGGAGCATCTTCACGGATGCTGAAGATATCACCGGCGGGCTCCTCTCTATGCGGCGTTACTGGCTGCACACACGGTAGTTCCACCGGCTCTTCTCCTTGCCCGCGGTGGTGAGCGCCGCTTGGAAGCGCATCTCCACGCAACTCATGAGTTTGGTGTGCCATGTCATAGACGCAGATCTGCTTCTGGTCAGCCCCCCGTGGACGATGACTGCTGGCTGGAAGAAAATAGCGTCCCGTTAAGAGCTACTATCTAGGTCAGAATGAGGTGAATGGGTAGATTATACTCTAATAAAGACGGCATTGAACATATCCGCATCCGAGTTCGTGATCGGGTTAAGTCGTATTGTAAGACGATAGGAATGATATAGAAAGCGAAGGCTGAAATGAGATCACGGGGCTCGAGAATGACAGAATGATTGGTTGGCTCACCGAGGCAGGCCCCGAAAGGTAAGCCGCAGTGCAATGCGAATGGTCGCGACGACTCAACGTTTGGGGCGAAATGGTGATGGTTGTAGAATCAAGACCAAAAAGACTTGTTAGTGGTCGAAGGCCACGAAGCATCATCATGCCGTTACCACGTGGGATGACCGCTGGCACTGCTGGCGTCATTCGGTGCTGTAAGCGATTACCCCACGTCCAGGCCGGTATTCACCTCGAAAGCAACCGTTTTCCGAGACACAGGGCCTAGCCAGGAGATCAGAATCCGCACAGCTGCCGGAACGCTGAGGAGTTTGATTTGACTTACCAACCATCTGCCTGCAGAACTTCTAGCGCTAGGAAGATCTAGCATACTTCTCTCCACGGTCTCCAATTCCACGCCTTCCGACTTGGCGTTATATTCGGCGAATGGTATTTATTGTTATAAAATGCGTACCTACGCACACTGGTACGAGAACACAGACCGGAAGCTCGATCCAGACAACTAATTACGCGTACATCCCGCCACCTTTCATCTCACTCGCATTTCCAGAATCATGGTTGTTTGACACCCCGTTTACATGCTACTCCACGTTACTCACTCTGCTCGAGCACTCTGCCTGGCGCGGAGTTGAGTTAACTCCAACTCCAGGTCCGGCGTTTCCAAAACTGGCGTTCATCGCGCTCGTCGGACCGTGTGCGTCGGTTGGCCCGTTAACCGCTTGCGCGCTGGAATAAGAAGCGTGGGGTTGAGGCGCGGTCGCTATGGGAGGTGCGCCGGGGCTCGCGCCCAACTTGGCAGTAGTTCCTGACGTCGGAGCGCGGGACTGCGGCTGCGCTGCGGGGTTGGCACCTGGTCCGCCGGTGAGTTGGGCCATGCCCCGCTCGACCTCGAGGGTGCCTTGGAGCCGCTCGGGGTGCGAGCTGCTACCGTGCACGGTCGAGTCGACAGCGTCCATGAAGCGGCCGCGGAGGTTTTCGCCTATACCTGTTGGAAGAAGTGCGCGCATCCGCGGTCAGCAAGTATTGCGTGGTATGGGGGGAGAACGAGGGGCATAGAGGGAGACGATCCGGAGAGGGGGAATTCCGGCGAATGGCGCTTGTGTAGACGGAGTGAAGCGGGGGAAGAGAGGAAGAGAAGAGACATAGAGTACCGGGCCAACACCGGTGACAGTGGCGTAGAAGGAATATGGGTCTGGGGACGAGAAGGGCGCGAAGGGCGGGGTACGTACCGTGGATGACCTCAGTCGCGCCCCTGCGGATGATGGTTGTCAGCGTCCCCGACGTTGCTCGGAGATAAGTGAGCGACGCACCTGAGTTTCTGGCCCACCGCACTCCCGTGTGTCTCGCTTCCAGGTGAGGGTCCAACATCGTTGACGTTACCGTTGGGATGCATGCTGGTGGAAAATTTGGGCGCGGTGATAGTGACGAGAGGGAGAGGGACGTAACAGCCCCGCCAACGCCATAATCGTTTATTATGGGCCCTGTCAGCGCCGGTTGGAGTGCTCAAGTGGGGGAGGTAGAGACAGCGATGACGCGGGGAGCAGAGTCGGGAGTTGGGATGAAGGAGTGGGTGGGCAGCGTCGCGCATAGGGTTAGGGCTGGATGACGTCAGTGTCCCCGCACTTGTGTCATCGACCGTAGCGGTGGCCCAGCTGCTGCTCAGCTTCGAGCGTTCGACCGCCTCATCGTTGACGCTGCTTCCGCTCATCCCTCCTCCGTGCTCATGTGCCTCTGCCTTCGACTACACACTCAAGGGCTGCGGTCCGGACTCGGTGAGCTAGACTCTGTATTTAGCTCGTCTTTTGTACACTCACTCGTTCGCCGTCGTCATCTGCCACCGTGTTCTCGCTAGCATGCGCGCTTTTTGGGTGCATCACTAACGGCTTCTCAGCCGCGCCTTCTTCCCTCGGTAAGAGTAAGAGATGAGATTTAGAAGACGCGGTCCTATTGTAGCGTTATCGCACTGCGAATCGCGTAATTCTGATATCACTTCTACGCCGCTGTCCTGGTCTCCTTCCTCGCCTTTCCCAGCTCTGGTCCAGGTTACTCCTGATGATAACCGACCTCACCCCGGCGGACTGAACTGGTGAGCACGCTCAGCGCTCTGACAGCTTGGCAAAACTTGACAATGTAGGTACCGTTACGGCCTACGACGTCCATGTGAAGGCGTCGAGGTTCACCTTCCAACTGCACGCTGCTACTGCACGCTGTCCGACTGCACCCGGATCCTCCAAACTTCGTCAGCCGGCAACTCCTCACTGGTATAGCAATCCAACGGCTCATTTCCCCGGGCCACAGTTCTACCCCGTACGTATGCTCCGTCTTCCCAGCCAAAGTCCACGGCATCTCGCTTGCTCTCAGGAGCGCGCCCCAGCACACCTCGCCGTCTTCTCCTGGTCGTGATCCCTGTCCCATCTGTCAATCGCCCAATGTGTCCCATCGCGGAGCTCAAACGCTCGTCAGCACGAGTATGCTCGCCCGGCGCACGGCTCCGCTCCACAGATTCCAGAGGCACAGGACCCAGAACGACGACCCCAAGAGAGAAGCTGGCTCGGGCCAACTAAGATAACGGTCCTCCCCTAGAGGCTCCGAGCTCCGTGGACGCCGTGCGCGTGAGCCCGTATGGACTGGATTTGGGCATCGAGCGTCCAGGCGCGCCCGCGCCTCCGCCCCGCGTTCGGTCGCCACTCCGCCCCATCGCGGCGGTCGCGGGTGGCGACCGCTTCTCGCGCGGCGCGCGGCCGCTGCGGACGTAACGAGCAGCCCGTCGAGAAGCCCGCGCGAGGCGCGCGTGCGCGCAAGGGGCAGGCCCGAGGACGAGCGGGGCCGCGCGGCGTGGGAGGCGAAGCGCGGGCGCAGGGCCGGCGGGCTGGACGGGACTTTTGCGGCCTAGCGCGGGCTTATCGCCCGACGCGCCGCGCGATCTCGCTGGTGCGCACGCCCCGCCCCACTGGACGCGTTCCTCAGCTGCTGCGCGGAGTTCGGTCGGATGCGGACGGTGGCGAGCGTATAAAGGTGGCGGGTGGAGTGGGGGTCGGGTGCACACGCTCGCCATCTGCTTCACTCGCTGCTCTCGGGTCGCCAAGGCTCTCCACATCGCCTTTGTACGGGCCGCCGCCGCGAGGCTGCGCGGGTGCAGGGCGAGCTGCCGCGCCGTCCTCCTGGGTCCGCGCCGCTGCACAAAGGACCTTGTGCGCCCATCACTTGGTGGCGGTGGCGGACCTGGCGCCGCGGGGTATATAACCGGTATGTTTTCACGCTCGTCCTTCATCTCGCCTTCTCACCTCTTCTCCCTCCCTCCCCCGCATACAGCAGGAGTCGTTCAGTTGAGCCGCCCTCCGTAGCCCCTGGCGACAGGTGAGCAGTGTATATGCGGTTGACATGAGGCGCTCCGTCCGCCCACTCTCTCCGGGTACACCCCGTGCCGTCCTTGGGTGCCACGGACCCATGCCTCGCTGGCTGCGCGTCCAGTTGGGCGTGCGCCGCGTGCTGGGTGGTGGCGGCCGCAAGGATTGTGCGGGCAAAACTGCGGTGTGAGTGCGTGTGGGCGGCTGCGATGCCGTTGTCCTATGAATCCTGACGGGACGAGTGGCCGAGAGGTGTTTTGTGACGGGTATCCTAGGCTGCGGACGCTGGTGTGCTGCGTCTACTGCCGTTGGGCGCATTGGGCGACCGCCGAGTGCGGCCTGAGCACGTCGGTCCGCGCACCGTTGAGCTCATAACTCGGCTGTTGTGCGTGATCGTCGCCGGTGGGCGCGGTCTGGCCGGGGAGACGTGCTCCCACCCCTGTGGTCGCGTCATCATGCTCATTCCCTGTGCCCGCGGTGGCGTGTCAGGGCAACTGTCACCGCCGTTGCGGTCGCGCCGCCGGTATTGATGTTGAAGGTGAAGGGAAGCAAGACCCCAATGCTATGATTTCGTAGAATGTGCATACGGCAGTAGAACGTTGGGGGAGCGGTGGCGGCCGCGCTATCATCGCATCCGGAAAAGACTAAGAAGGGACTCCGGTGAATGTGGTTCCGCAGCCGCTTTAGGGGTGGGGGAGGTTTACTGCGTCGGGCGGAGTGCGTCGGGCGATATTGGATGGCTATGAATAGCGTGCTGGCGCGATTGAACGTCCGAGTGTCGAGACGTCGAGGATGGGAGTGTGCCCTATGTCGAGTCGTGGGGTGTCAAAAACTCTGGAAATCAGGGCCAGGTCCAGGTCCGGGACTGAGGTGTGCGTGAGGATGGACTGGGGGCGAGACGTGATCGACCCCCCAATCTCCTCCTGGGCGGGTTAGGTGGACAGGTCTTCGATGAATGTCGCGTAGTGCGCGGGTGAGCTGGTGAGCTGAACTGTGTTGGGAAGTGCCTGTCATGTGCCCACAGACGCGGAACGTCGTGATGCTAGGCCGATTTTTGATGTGAGATAGGGCGCGGATTGAGTTCGCCGGTAAACGAGGGCCCGTCCGTGGCGCTCGGAATGCGGAGACAAGACGGGTCGGATCCGTTCTGCAGCCGTGTTCGTGATAGAAACCTGAGATTGACTGCGTAGAAAGGTAGTTAGGGGTCGAGACGCCGTTGCTGGGAAGGTCTAGGTGTGTGCAGGATCGGGTCTGCCCGATATGCCGTGAATGCGTCAGTGGAGCACATAGAACGCGGGAGACTCGCCGACGTATGTGCGATCTACAAATTCATTAATACGGGGTGGACGTGCTAGAAGCTGCACGATGGACGCCCTCACTTGACCTGCGCTCTGCATGGGCGTTGTGCGGTCCGACATTCGGCGGTGGCGGACGTGCGCGCGGGTTACCGGCGGTATGTGCGAATGCGGCCACATGTGGATATGGCCGGTCCCGCATGATGTAGACCTCTGGACGCGGTGCAGACAGACAGAAAGGTAATGTATTGTGGATCAGTCTGCTTGATCAGACATCAGGCAGGGGAACGCACCATGTGCACGCTTGCGTAGAGGCCATTCATAGGCCTAGGTAGCGCTGCAGGCACAATGAGTCTATCTGACAGCGCAGCCCATGGCCCATGGGTACCTGTGTCCTCAGTCCAACGGCGGTTGAACAAGGTTAAGGAAGATCGTGATGGCGAGGTTCAATGCCGCACGGCTACGAGCGGACTCGGGACATGCATAGATGAGTCAAGGAATGTTGACCATTGCCTCGCGGGGTCGGAGCGCGAGCTCAATTGTATGAACATCGTTCAGCGGCACCCTGCAGGGGTAAGGCCGCGAGCGATCACGCTCATTAGAAGCGACAATGCATCGGAAGGCGAATGTTCGAGCATTGCTGCCGAGTAGTGATTGGATGAGCCACATATGCGGACTAGTGCAAAAGAGGAGTGAATTGAAGAGCTCACCGTTGGTTGTATGGTGCTCCCGGCCTCGTTCGATGTTGGAAGACAGCGCAGACTTTGCGCCTGAATCTGGGCCTACTTTGAAACTTTAAAGGCTCGTTTGTGATCCCAGCAGCGACACAAACTCCTATTCCGAAAAGGAGCTTGCCTTATTGCTTTTCTGGTACACAGTTGGTTGCAATGAGATCCAACCTTAGTTACTGGGCTTTGGCCTTCAATGAATTTGCGGGGGTACACGGACAACCATGGCCAAAGATGCAATACCTCGCGAATCTAATCACAGACGTATCCAAAAGGAGAGGAAAGACTTGATGATAAATTTGGTGAAACAGCACACTAGTATGCGCTGCACTCTCTCTCAGCTGTTCCTGCGTGAATCGATCCTAGCGTGTCGAAGCCAAGTGATGAGCGCCTAGACGGGATGAGGGCTGAGTCGGGCTGAGTCGAATCCAATCACGGTCGGCACCGAAGGATTTCGAGCGGAGCTTCAAATCACAGCCGCCCGTTCGACAAATCCTGCCGTGTCGGTCTCATCCACCCCATCCTCAAGCCCACATCCCGCAAGTCTCCTCAAGACCCCCTTAAACGACAATGGTGAGCCCTTTCCAGACGTCCTCGCACGTCGTAGTGCACACGGAGCTGCGGAGGATCCTGCCAGAGTGAAGGATTTGGGATGGATGGTACGTTCCTCAGCCAGATGACCCTTCTCACATTCGTTCACACATCCTCCTTTAGGCAGGATCCCCACCGCACTAGCAAACGATAGCCCTCGCGGAGCAGTCTGTGGACTGCCATGATGCGAATGCGGTTGCTGGGCCCGCACTTACTCATCCTCGCGATGAGCGAGTGCGGGCGTTAGAGCTCCGAGTGCACAGCGACGGCGGTGGCTTTTTATGAGCTGCCTAGAGCCGTGCTGACCGCCTCGTCTCAATGACCAGCCCAAGGCCACCAAGACCGGCAAGAAGCCTGCCTCTGCGCCCTTCGGCGCCAGCAAGGGCTCCAAGGTTCAGAAGAACCCCCTCTTCGAGTCTCGCCCGAAGAACTTCGGTATCGGTGAGTCACCGTTCGTCTTACGGTAGATCTTGCATCAGATGTTGATGTGAGTCTTCGGACGTTCGCAGGCCAGGACATCCAGCCCGTCAAGGACCTCACCCGCTTTGTCAAGTGGCCCGAGTATGTTCGCCTTCAGCGCCAGAAGGTCATCCTCAGCCAGCGCCTCAAGGTTCCCCCGGCCATCGCTCAGTTCTCGCACACCCTCGACAAGAACACCGCGACCCAGCTTTTCAAGCTCCTGAACAAGTGTGTTATAGTCTTACCGTTTGTCGCCGCTCGGGTCTGACAACTTCTCCTATAGGTACCGCCCTGAGACCAAGCAGGAGAAGAAGGCTCGTCTTGAGGCCACCGCCAAGGCGACTGCTGAGGAGAAGGAGGCTCAGGCCAAGGTACGCAGTTTCGTTTCGCAATCTGATGGGACGACACTGAGAAGCGTTGTCATTTTCAGGCCTCCAAGAAGCCCCTCTTCGTCAAGTACGGCCTCAACCACTGCGTTGCCCTCGTCGAGGCCAAGAAGGCTTCGCTCGTTGTCATCGCTCACGATGTCGACCCCATCGAGCTCGTTGTCTTCCTCCCCGCGCTCTGCCGCAAGATGGGCGTCCCCTACGTCATCGTCAAGGGCAAGGCCCGTCTCGGCACGGTCGTTCACAAGAAGACCGCCGCCGTCCTTACCATCCAGGACGTCAAGAGCGAGGATGAGCGTGAGCTTGCCACCCTCGTCTCCGCCGCGAAGGCCAACTTGTGAGTAGTCCATCCGATTGTGTTGGCATTGACGCTGACAGCGAGCTCTTCTAGCACCGACAAGTTCGAGGAGCAGCGCCGCCAGTGGGGTGGAGGTATCCGTGGCGCGAAGTCGACCCAGATGCTCCGCAAGCGCGCTAAGGCTGCGGGTCAGACTCTGTCTGTCGCGAACGCGTCCAAGCTCTGAGCGGGTTGGTTGTTGTTCGTGGTCGATGTGGGTTTCCCTTCAAAAGACGGATGATCGTCGCTGTATCGCGCATGTGTGGCGTATGCTCTATGGTACATGAATGTATGCTGCATGGTTCTGGTAGCAGTTGATGCCTACCTGTGTAACACTTTGCGTGCGATGCTGACCGTCGGCCGGAGGGCCCGGCGCGCCGGGCGTCTTGTATTGTATGGTTTCGGATACGCGTGTATACTATAATCTCTCTTGCTCTCGACCACCATCTTCGGTTTCGGCGAGCGGAGCAAGGCCAAGCGAGATATGCAACAACAGCCGTTCTATGGGGGCGGTTACCCCGGTCTTGGGTTTGACGTATCGCTCGGCCTGCCTCAGTCGTTCTCTCAGACGTCGCTGGGGAGTAGCCTGCAGAGCGCAGACCTCAACTCGCCAGAGGTGTTCAAGCAGAACATCCAGACGGCGCAGAGCCACATCGTGCGAGTGCAATCGCTCGCTCGCAATGCGCTCGCCGGAATGTAAGAAGTGACATGATGTGCTATCGGAACTCGCACGCTAACGACTCTGAACAGTGAACATGCGTACCATGCGGGTACAAACCCCCTCCAGACAGCAGGTGGGCGTCGACTGCAGACGCGAGTGCGCGATGGAAATTGGACGCTGACGACGCGGCCCCCGCAGCGGACATTGCGGATCTGAAGCAGACGCTGCATGTGCTCGTCGAGCACCTGCGGCAGACGGGCGTGGGCGCGCTGCCGCTGGAGGCGCCGCCGCTGCCGGACACGCGGACGGACGAGCAGGTGGTGGGGGAGGCGACGCGGGCGGTGCAGGCGCTGTACGAGCGGCACGGGCGGATGCAGGACGGGGCGGGGGTCGTCGCGGGCTTGTTGGC
>FTLJ01001055.1:0-77520 GCA_900155495.1 Porogramme epimiltina
GGTGTGCACCCGGTTTCGCGGCTCCGCAGAGCGTCGTCATCGGCGACGCGTGCGCGGGGTCGCGAGAAGCGGGCCGCGTAAGTAGCGTGGAGGAGTGTGCAGGGGGAGGGTGGGGGGGGGGAGTGGAGAGCAAGACCCCGGGGCGGCACAGCTCGCGCGAAACGGCCGCAGATGCAGCGCAGACCCGAGGCGGCGCGTCCGTCCCCTTCACAGGCAAGACGAGCTGCTGCTGCTCGGTGGTGGCACAGCGTGCCGGATCCGATACATAATTGATTCCGTCGCGGGTTCCGAGGCGCGAGATCCCGGGGGCGACGTACAATGCACGGGTAGACACGCGCTCCCGCGGCGAGTGCGCGGGGGCGCAAACGGGTAACACGTACATGCTTACGGTCGCACACAATGCGGCGCGGGAAACGATGATGCGATGGATAGAGATCGCGAACGCGGAGGGCGTCGAGGGCGGGCGCTGGTGCGAGTCTGCGACGCCGCGGGCGAGATCCAGCCGAGGGCGGTGGCACTTGGCATCTCCCTCTACGCCTTCGGGAGGCCGAACGCGGACGGACGGTGCGGGCCCTGGCGGTTGCGCGGCGCATTTGGAAGGTGATCGTCGATGGCCGGGTGCGATAACGCGGGGCCTCGATGCGTCCTCTGCGATTCGTCGTCGCGAGGCGTGGGCTCCGGCAGGAAGAACGTGCTCGTGGGCGCACAATGGACGGAGGGGCCCTTCGCTGGCCAGGAGCGGTTGGCGGCTGGGAGAACACGAACGTTGGTTCGGTATCGGATGCGCGTCGCACCTGGGATCGTCGCGAGAGAAAGGAGACAGATAGGAAGGGCACTGGTGATTAGAACAAGGGAAGACGGGAGTGGGCACCGGATGTGGATGCGGTGAAGTCGGCCAGGATGGCGTGGCCGAATGCAGGTTGGAATTCTGGGACGAGCAGGGCGATATGGACTGCCTCGAGGCTATCGAGATGGGAGAAATCAGTACGGGATTTCGATTATCGCGGATGAAAGAACGTACGGGAGGTGCGTGCGTGCGGGTGTCGGGGATGCGCGGAGTGGCGGGAGTCTTGACGAAACACGACTTGCGACAATATCACGAAACGGTTTTTGCGGAGAAGTACTGAATGCCGGAGGGAGATGAAAACCACGCCGTTTCATAACCTTTCATTTGCGGGCGAGGGTGTGCTCCACAGAGGTACGAGATTGACGCTATACAACGGTCCGCGGGTGGCTGGAAGCCAGACCTGTGCAGTGCGGAGGTAAGCAAGGAGACGAAGGGCCGATCGCCTATGAAGAACCTTCATTTCGCGACCCGATCGCGCCACACGAGAGGTTGAAGCGAAGCAGAAGGTGCGCAACGAGGTCGCTGTAGGAAGCCGGTGTACATAACAAGGTGACGAAGTGAATTGCAGATACACAGCTGCGCTTGACGTTGGAGCGATGGAGCTCCTTGTGAACGCAGCCGTGAGTGTTCCGCGAGAGCGCGAACCCCGTAATCTTAGCAGCCAGTCGCGTTTCCGAGGCATGCTTAGCACGCCACGCCGCGCCTCTGCTGGCCGCCCAGATCCACTAATGCAGCCCAGCGGGACGTCCGCAGGATGCGTACCAAGTACTCGCCCGAGAGAGGACATGACAAAATGACGACCATTTCGTACGTCAGACCCCTACGCAGGGTTCCACGAATGGTCAGACGACCGCGATGAATAGTATTGTCCGGCGGCTCACCTGACGGCGGCTGATTACAAGACTGGGCGCAGCTCCAAGCAGCAAGCAACATCTGGAAAGGCGGGGAAAGGTCGAATGAGCTGAGTGAGCCGCAGTCGGCGCCGAGGAGGAAGCCTGATTTTTCGCCCCACACGTCGCCCGTTCGGTGACTGTCGGTGAGTCGTCGGCGGCGACGGGGAGCTGTGCGGACTAAGCGGAGGAGTCATCGGGCGCTCCGGCGATGTATGCGCGGAGGATCAGTGCGTGGGAAGAAAAAAAGTCGCCAGATCAGTCGGGGAATAAAACTGAGGGAGGGCAGAAATCAGACTCCGCCGTCCTCTTTTTTCATGTTTTGCTTCCGTTAGGTGTTGCTTCCTCGTCCTCGGCCCTCCTCGCTGCATTTCCCTGCCAGCTGTGAGCGTACACAGGCGTCTCGTCCCCCGTACGTCGCGTGTCTGCCCCCTCCGCGCCTCTGTGGACGCTAACCTTGCCTCGTTGCCCACAGAGCAAACTTTTTATGATTTTGCCGCCGATTCGCCGCCGAGAAACGAGTCGAAGCGTGGGCTGCTGCGTTTGAGGTGGATTTTGGATCGGGCGTGGACTAAGCGTCCACCGGAGAGAAAACAGAAAACAACAGCAGGTGAGTGGGGCTGGATCCGTCTTGGGGAGGCGAGGCGAGGGAAGCCTCACCTGCGGGGCGAGCGCGCGACGGGGGCAGAGGGTTTCGCGCGGGCGGTTGCCACGCGGCTGTGCCCATGATGCAGGTTCCTTATCGGGAATCCCAGGCACTCGCGCCTCGTATTTATTCCCCTGACTCATTGTTACCGGCCTGAGCTCAATGATCCTCCTTCCCCCCCGACAGTTCCGCCATCCTAGACTGGGTTTCCACTATGATTACCCTTAGCCCCAGCTCCCTCTGCGACGTCTGTGCGGAAGAGTACGGTCCGCACAACCTCCCCCATTGTATTCCCTGCGGTGAGTGCCTCCGCCATTGTGGCTCTCGTCGATGGAAAATTTCTCATTGTCGTCCGCGCCCCCCTCCAGGACACGTCCTCTGCCTGAACTGCTGCAACAACATTGTCAAAAAAACACCTGCTCGTCTTGCGCCTGCCTGTCCTTTCTGTCGCGTCAGTTTCACGAGCGACTCCCCCCGCCTCATCCGCATCGACTTTGGCAGCGCTTGGTCATCTCCCAAGCGCACCACCATCGAGGCCCACGACATCGACGTCGGTGAGGATGACGTCCTTCTCCTCAACCCCGGCTCCCTCAAAACCCGCGCCGAGGCTCGCCGTCTCGAGTCCAAGGTCGCCCAAGTCGCGGCGAAGAAGTGTTCGGTGGAGGAGGTGACGACCTTGCACAAGGAGCTTCAGGACTGGTTGAACTCGGACAAGATGGATGAGCAGGTGCGCCCCCTCTCCGCCGTTCTAATTCTTCCGAGAGCTGACGTCAGTCTTTCCGAACCCGCAGACGTCGTCGCTTCAGCTCAGCGCCGCCCTCCTTCGCGCCATCCTCATCAACCACGTTGCCCATTCCGAAGCTTCTCGCCACGCCAGGATGGTCGAGTCACAACTTGTGGAACAATTGGAAAAGGCCGACCTCGAAAAGGAGAAGTTGGAGGCTGAGCTCCGCAGCTTGGTGAGTTACGCCCCTTCGAAAAAGTTTGTCAGCGCTTACGAAGGCTGTGTACAGAGGGCTCAGTACTCTCAGAAGGCCCAGGAGTGCCAGACCTACCGCGCTGAGCTCAACAGGCACAAGATCAGGGTCGACGCCCCGTCCTTGGGTGTCCCCGCGACGCCGCCTCCCAGCGCTGGTCTTCCCATGCAGAACTCCGGCCTCGTCACTCCACCCCGGCCTCAGTCCGTCTCTACGGCGTCGGCTGGAAGTCGGTCCGGTGCCACTTCTCCGACGTCGCCTACCCGCGGGGCGTACGCTCCGTCTTTCCAGTCTCCTCTTGCTCGGCCTCCTTCTTCCGCCCTCCATGCCCGCACGGCCTCTCTCGTCGGGCAACGCTCCATGACGCCTTCGGTTCGGTCCGGGACTCCCCTAGTCAGCGGCGCTGACATCGCCCGGCCTGCCACGATACCCCCCAAGACCCGTCGGATGTCGGTGTCTACGACGCCCACCCCCTCCAAAATGTCTCGCTCCAGCTCTAGCTCGGACGAAAAAGAAAAAGAGAAGCAGCGCGTTGAGGCCAAGCAACGGGAGAAGGACGAGAAGCGGGTTCAGCTGATTCAACGCTGGATCCCGTCCGCCGACGCTCTGTCGCGCAGCCCGCCGACGGGTCGCCCGGAGAAGTTCGACTCCCTTCCCTACTCATCGACCGCGTCCCGTCTCCATGCTTCCATGATGCCGCCTCTGCGATACAAGACGCCTCTGTCCAACGCCTCGCCGTGAAGACAGACGGACTCCGGTTTGCTATCGCTATTTATCGTCCCATCGGATCACTTATTTCTCCGCTGCTCGTCGTCAGGTTATAGTACACGATATACATAGTGCTGCCCCCATTTTCCTAATCTCTCTTCTGCTTTGTCATGGAATGACCTTCGGATGCACATCCTTCCGTTTTTTTTTGCCTCGGTATATACTTATCCCCCTTATACTTCTCTGTACATGTTGGGTTTTCTGGTCTCGCACACTGCGCTACCCTACGCATCCTCCGCGTCCGTTCCCTTTCCCCGTTCCGCTGATACCTGTTCGTTCTCCTTTCTCCGTCTGCTACTCCTGCTCGTCGCGTTCCTCCCTGTTCTGTCTCGCACGTCTCTGGCTCTGGCTTTCTCGCCTACCCCCTGTGGAGCTTGCTCCGCACATCGCTCTACCTCTCCCATCGAACTTTGCTCGATCGAATTCCCCACCCCCCTACCTACAGCTCGTCTACTCCCCCGTGTAGCAATGGTTGTTTCCCTCTGTCACGCTTCTTGCTTTTACGACCCTAGTTACGGATAGAACGTCCCTCACGATACCAATACGATATTTCATGACGCTTTAGATTATAATATTTACGTGTGCTTTTGGACATTGGCGAACGCCGCACGCTACTTTTGCGTACATCCGTAGGTACGGACTTTGTTATACGTTTCCGTCTGCCGCTCGCGCTTTGCGGCGGGCGTCGTTGATACCACCCCCGATGCGCTCCCGCTGTTCGAGGCGCTTCGATGTAGGCCGAGGGCTGCTTGAAACGCTGCTTCGTGCACGAACTAGATCTGCCCAGTACGTCTTCTGCCCGTCGCGTGTTGTCTTCTTGCGCTATCCCTTCGAACCCCAGAACTTCGCTGCCTGCAATCGCCACTCGATCAGGTCCGGATTCGCAGACGTCTTAAGGGCGCTTCTGCGCCCCATATGACGAAGAGGGCAAGTAGAGTACTGAAGGCCGCGGCTGCGGACCACCTGAGACTGGGCCGCGAGGCCCGCAGTCTCGAGCGCACTGCCGCCTGAGGACATTGAGTCCCGCGGGAGCGCAGCCGGGGTCGAGGGCACGAATGGCGGGGCTCAAGCGGGCATCCGTGGTGCTGAATCATTTCCAGGATCGTCCCACTAAATGAACGCGAAGCCCCGCGTCCGAGAACGTGCCCCCTCCCCCGCGTCTGGCCCGCCCGTGGCACACAGTAGTGAGAGCCGGCACCACGCGCGCGCGGGCGGCGTCGGACCTTGGCTGCCCCTGCAGGTCAGATGCCACCGCCTGCGCGCCGCCTTTCTTTCGCAGCGGACCCGCTGTGTGCACCCGACCGCGGTGAGGCTTCAAAGCTTGCACCATGTGGCGCGCGGGTGGGCTGCTCACGGGTCTCCCTCTCGCAGGTGACATCCAGACGACCCTTAGGGCGACGACGAGGTGCCCGCCCGGCCATGTTGGGCGGCGGCGGACAACGGGCACTCCTCTAGGCGCGGCGGACCGGTGAGGCGCGCCGCGTTCAACCACCGCGCGGCGCGCGCCGCTCGGTTGTGAACCAACTACCGAACGTACGAACACTCGGACCAACAACAACCCCTTCGGTCGCACACAACACATACGTGACGCCACGTTCCGCGCATGGCGCCCCCGATTTGAGCTCGCCTCGGAGCCCGCCGCGGCGCAGGGCCATCATCGCCGCACGCTGATCCCCGCGGCGTGCGGCGTACGGCGTGCGCGGGACGGGGACGGGGACGGGGCGGCGCTGACGTGGGTGCGTGCGCTCGAGTCCTAGCGAGGCTTAGTGTTTCGCGCGACTTTGCCCAAATGCGCTCTCCGAGGCAGGCGGCCCCGCGTGGCTGGGCCCGCGGTGTGGCGTGGCGTGCCGCGGCGAGCCACGGTGCGAGGCCTGTTTGGCGCCATGTATGTATGTCACGGACTCACGGTGTGCGACGGTGCGCGCCGCTGGGTTTCGGATCTTGAAATCCGTGGCGTGTCGGCCCTCCTGACTACTGGCAGCTGGATGTCGGGCGGACGGCAGACGAGGCAGGTAGGCAAGCTCGTCGTGGTCGCCGTGCGGGGAGTCACTTGCCCTCCACCCCCTCTACCTCTGTCCCCTCCACCTGGGGCGCAGGGCGCAGGGCGGCTTAGAAGGTGGCCGGTGGCCCCCAACCTGGACTTCGCCCCACGAGTCGCGCGCAGCAGAGTCCGGGTCAGCCGAGCCTATTCGTGCGAGTGCGGCCGGCAAGAGGGCCCGGTTGTACTACTTCGCAGGTGCGTCAGTGCTTCGCTCCTTCCTGGGCACCGAGGGTTCTTGACGAGATCCGAGAGCGCGAGACCCGCAGAGGGGCCCCCTCTGGCCACGCTTCTCTGCGACCCTGTCCGCTAAGGGGGAGATTACCCTTCACATGTAGGCGCAGCATTGCGTTTGCCTCGTTGGGAACGCGCTGCGCTGACGCTCGCGGCTCGACGCCAGCCCGCAACTTGCCTTTCGCGGCTGGGCGTACGCGAGCTGCAGCAGCACCGCGCGCTGCTGGAGGGGGGATCGTCCGCAGAATTGCAGGCCGCTGTACGTACGTTCGTCGCCGTACCGCCGCAGGAAACAGGCTCGAGGGTGCTCTCTCTGCGAGGAACGGAGCCCAGTGAGCTTACACATAATTGAAGCGACCGCAGCGCTACGCGAAGGGGTGGAGTTGGGTGGGTATTCATGTTCTGTGTGACATTCTAAAGGAATAGACCTTCTCTGTGTACATGCATCGTACAGCTCGTGGACGTCAACGTGGGTCCGTAATGCGGCTTCCTTGCCTCGTTTCGGACCCAATGCGGCACCGCCGAAACGCGACCCCTCGGCTTCGGCTTGCTGATATCATACAGTTTAGCAATGGTTGCAAGGGAGTTGGCGAGGGTCGTCAAAGTACAGCGACCCTCCCATCGCACCCTTTCGGTAGTGAGAGGTCCTGGCCTCCACCGGTGAAGCAATTGGGAAGTGCTATGCAGTATTCACTGATCAGTGTCGTTCTTGGGGGTCGCAGCTGAGCGATTCCTACCCCAATAGCACCTGTGTCAAAGCTTCCTGCGCTCGGCCACCCTTCCGAGCTTGAGCTCGTAGGGGGCGTACTGAGGGGGATTGTACCCCCTCTCCGTGCTATTCTATCTCGAAGAGATCTTCGCGCGTTCAGGGTAGCGAGCAGCGAGTTTAGGAAGACTAGTCCAGGAAAGTCAGTTCCCTGAAGGCGAGCCAAGCGTAAGTGGTAGTACTTACGCTTGCCCAGGATGAAGTATAGGCAGATGAAAATGAACGTTTGTGGAGACGCGGCATACTATCGCGTTCAATATAACACTCAATGTCGAGGGGAGGGCTGGGATAATTGAAATGAAGGACGTACTGCAATCAAACATCCCAGTGAGGACGCTCTGGAAATGTCAATTTTGGCGTTAGCACAAAATATTGGGCCACAGATGTTGGTACAAACGTTGAGATGGCCCCCGTGGTGACCGTGTACAAGAGGAGCGAATGCACTGTGCTCTTGACTCTGTCCATGCCGGATAAATGCCACATTTTTAGATAACGCCTCAAAAGAAACTAACCTCTTGAAGTCACTCCGCCGAGTGAGAAGAAGGCCACACAATGTTACAGAAAGAAGAAGATCCGTGAAGAGCATGGCGCTGAGTGCTGAGTATATAAGCCACTAGAGAATGTTTGGCAACATGGATGAGCGGCTTCTCTGATCAATTAAGAAATGTCTGTTCTTACTGAGAGCTCCTGGAGCTTCGGGTATGTATCAGCTATAGAGCTGCAGGAAACGTCAGACTATTGGAAGGAGACAATGTCTCAAACGTCTCACCCTTTGGCAGAGAACGCTTGTGCAACGTGTCAGCGTGCCGTAGGGGAAAACATAAAGGGAACCGTCGACATACTCATCGTCAAACCTGGAAGGAAATAGATTCAAACTTGGTTGTGACTGCAAAAATATACGAAATTCTCACTAAATGTGATGAGGGAAGGCACGGTCTACATAGTGACCCCGGTGAGCGGTGAATGAAATAGACTTCGATGTTATGTCAAGCGTACTAGGATTCCTAAGAGAGTCCAGTTCTTCTCGCTCACTATCAATACAGTCAGTTAATGCAGAACAATACAGATGTAAGGCAACGTAGTTTTAGAACTCACAGATCCAAACCCTGTAGCAGAATATCCTAGTATGCGTACAGGTCCAGCGTTACTCTGAGTTCCATGGGGTGTAAATGGATGACTTGCCCTCGTATTATTACATCGCTAAGTCCCTGAATAGAAACCATGAGGAACATGTAACAGAAGTCTGAAACTCGATTAGGTACCGACCGTCACGACTAATTGTCCCTAAGTTCGTCACAGTTGAAATCGGGTGTTCAACATTACAATTTCGTGACGAACGTACCACAATACTCCTGAAAAATCCGTAGATAAGATCAATAGCCAGAGCGAACCTATACCTAATTGACGCACCATGTTATCTTCAACAAAGCGAAGAAGTTGGAGAAATTTGTGACGGCGTAGTAGTAGACCGCATGGGTGACAAAGATCGTATGAAGAGTATCCAGTATCCTACAGTGTATTGAGAAAGTCTAACGGCGCTTCTTCATGCTCAAGAGAGCTAACCCACCAGAGAGTGCCGATCTAGAGGCAAACATCTCAATACTTAGTACGCCGAAACAGGACAAGGTTCCTACCAGAGACTTCATAATAACTGAATCATTGCGGCTTCGTCCAAAATATATATACGTTTGAAGGGTCGTAAGTCCATAAAGTCTAGTGAACAGAAGAGACTTTGAGTTGAAGCCTTGAGGATTGTATTTGGCACTTACGCTACACATAATATGTCCCCTGAGAGTCGAAGAATGTCAAGCATCAGATCACTAGATCTCTTCTGTTCGGAGACAGTTGTGCTTACCGATGAAAGCAGCGCCTAGAGTGTTGTTGAGAGTCAAGGCCATGATTCTGAAGGGGCAGGGACAACGCACCGAAGATTTGTCCCTTTTTATACCCCTGCTTAGATTGATACCGAGAGCGCGGAAATCGATGGCATGCCCTAAAGATTGTTGGGTGTGTACCCACAACCCAGGCCTTCCATCTTTTCATCTGCCACAGACCTTTCGGGAAAGCGCTGGGAAGTGTATCCCGTGAATTGATGGATTATTGAAGATATATGGGAATAGCATCGAGCGGAGCGAGTTTTGTGAAGACTTTCGGCTTCTTTTTAAGAGCTGGGTCACAACAGGCATCTGCTATACTAGATATGAGATTCACGAATAGTTGAACAAAGATGCGCACCTATAAATCCCCGCGCACCTGGCCAATGGTATAGTGTTCATCGTTCAGCCGGGGTAGATAGACCCGGCGGAGGAGCGCTTGAAGCGTGTGGCAAGGGCACTGGGACACCGCCTCAAATGACACCGCCAGCAGGCTAGACGAACCTAATCTCGTTCTTGGGCGCATGTTGGACAGCAAGCGGCGAGTGTTGTGGGACGCCCGATTTAAGGGGAGAGTCGAAAGAAGCTATCCATCAGCTCCTCCCATTTTCAGATGCCCCCTTGAGGGACAATATGAGAATAGCATACGTATAGCGGCATGCCGTATCGCTATATTCCTGAGTATGCATTAGAAGCTACCTACGTCTAACACTCGTCGACTGCAAGGGATAACGAGTCCGATATCGAGCACCGCATCGGACCTCCGAGGACCTGTGCAGCGCTCGAGGAGAACCTTCATCGTCCCGTGCATCACACAACACGAACAAGAGGATAATCACGCCTGTCCATCCTTCTGCCCTCGCGTGTAATAAGCCACAAGTGATGCTCTAGGGAAGCGCAAACTGATTGGGAGCATGTATGATACGAATGCGGCGTGTGGTAGACATACCTGGCTGAAAAGATCTACAGGATCGATGTTGTCACACTCAAGATTGGAAAAGATGATGGTCTGCGAAAAGGGGTCCAGCGGAATTCGGGATTAGAGTGGAATAAGCATGCATTGAGCATGCAGTGGACCGACCTGATTGAGCCCACGACCAAACACTATGACGTAGTCACACTCCTTAATGCGAGGCCTAGCAGGCGTATAAGACTGTTAGCGAGCAGCATCCCGAGGAGGGGCGTTCTTGGGGACAGATGGGAGACGGCTTTCGTACCGAGGCGCCGAGGTAGGCGATGGCTTTAGGATGACTCTACAGTGGGGGATGATTTCGGGGACGACAGGTGGGGGTGAGCTGGCTCTTCGGTACTCCGACTCAGGACACCGTCCTTTGCCATTGTCGTTGTATTCGGCCCCGCGCGCTCACACTCGACTGTTGAACGCCTGGCAACCGTGCGGAGCGTGGGTGTTTCTTGCGCGCGCGAATTGGATGCCGAAGACGACCCTGGGGAGAGGAGCTCTGGCTCGGGCGAGATATTTGAGTAGGAAGACTGGTAGCGCGGGTGAGTTGATGAGGGAGTAGTTATCACGTGTTATAGCAAAGTATAACCTTAAGTAAGCACTCCTAGTTATCGCTACTTATTTGGACTACTACTACTTACTGACAGTCATCCTCTCGCCTCCCAGATTTCACCCTCCCCCGGCCTCGCCTTCGAATACCTGTCTTCAAGTCAAAACGTACGGTGGGTAGGATCTTGGTGTAAATTATTCTGCAGTGCCTAATTATGATAACGAAGGTCCGGGGATATACAACACGCGCACGGGCACCGGCATTACGTGGAAAGATACAGTACAGAATTGTAACGCTACACCATATAGCACGCCGCAGAGCGACGACTATCAAGCACGTCGGCGTGGACGCGCAGCTCATGGCGAAGATTGGTCTTTCGCCACCCACACAATCGTAAAGATGCTCAGACCGGCGACGATGAGCAAGCCCCCAACTGAAATGAGGATCTGCACGAGTTTCTACGACGGGGAAAGGGCGCTGTGAGCGGCGGATTGTCCCCAGGTTGACCGTTATGATCGTCGGTGATGGACATCGAGCGCTCACCTTATGTCTCCGAATCCTTGCGATTGGCAAGTCAGTTAAGAAGTACTTGGGGGCGTGTGCTAGAAGCGCTCTGCTCACCAAGCTATCTGCGATGTCCGAGAAGACCGCGCCCCACACGTCAGGAGTGAAATGAGCAAGAAGAGCAAGGAACGTACTGGTGAATTGCGATGAGGCTCTATTGAGTACCCAAGTGCTGCTCCGACCCTTGTGAGTTTCAACTACTCATACCCATGTCAGTCGGAACACTTACATGGGATATCGCCAGACCCTCGCTCATTGCCCTTCTGCCCACTGCGATCCGATATCAGGCGCTCTGTCTCCTCTACGTCCATCTCTTCCTTCAGCTTCGCCATCTCGATGTCCTCGTCCCCACTATGTGCCGAATAGACAGACCCATCGGGATCTTCCACGTTGATTGTCGGTATCCGTTCGTGTGTCCTACGACGCGTCAGCGCAACAGGAGGTCAGCCGCACGATCGCCAACCTAGGAAAAGCCACGACACTCACCTAGCCATAACTTCCTGTCTCCCAGAAACCGATTAAGTTCCGCTCGCGTCGCAAAAGAAAGGGATAGCTCAGGCCCGACAAAGACGGTAGCAGAGACAAGGTAGAGGGACGCGCGATCAAGAACGCCCCCGCACCCCAGCGCACCCTCACACTTTACATATCCCCGCACGCTCGCAAGCACCGGTCCTGTTGCGCGATGGTCCCACCGCCCGCCCGCCCACGGGGAGCGGGCTGTGTCGGCCCCCTCCGACCGTGTCCGGGTGCTGCTCGCGCGCGCGCGTAAACTGTGGCCGGCTCGCTCGGCCATGCGCGGAGGCGCCAAGCTGTGAGCACCCACATCACGCTCGGTGCAGCGCCGCCGCCCGAGGGGCTGCACGTACGTCACCGAAACGGTTTAGCAGGGCTCGCCTGGCAACTTGGGAGCGCGCGCGGTGATGCCTCCGCGCCCGCACTGGATGGTGCAGTGGTGAGGCGCCGGTGGGATGGGTGACCGATGTGCATGCCACAGTGGGCCAGTCCACCCGCCTCCTCGCCGCGCTGTGTGGCGCGGGCGAGCTAACGGCGGTGAACGCTGTCTTATCGTGGAGGTGGTCGCGCAACTGGAGCAGAAGTTTCAAAAGGATGGAGGTGACACGCGGTTTGTCTGTTTCCACTATTTGGGAATCGGGAGCGCGACCCTCCGATTGGCGCGGCGTGAGCGCGGTGCCGCTCGCACAGCTTTCATGCCTCAGTATCGTCGAAGCTACTTGGCTTAACGAACAGATGCGCCTTGGCGGAACCTAGAGCTGTCGGGCCCGGATAGATAGGGGGAGACGGGGCGGCGTAGTAGGTCAGCGCGTGCTGACAGTGGCTGACTGCCTGTGTGCAGTGTCACGTCTGGCTGCAAGCCACATATTACATTGTACGAGCTAGGGTATGGGCGAGAATAAAGATACAGTTGACATAGCATCAGCGAGCGAGCGTCCTTTTACAGTCCGTGCGCGTTCACAGCGCCCCGCAGCATAACGAGTCTGTTCAACAAATCCGAAAACATAAACGTCGCGTGTTCCACCCTACTGGCGGACGGGTAGCTGTCCGGAGGATCAGTAGTATTGGTACCGTACCCCTGCAACAACGCAGAGTATCGCGAGGATGATGACGATGGGCACCAGGCTGATCGCGATGGCAATCACGATCGTACGCTGCGTACGCACGAGGCAAAGCAAGGGAGTTAGTGGCGCGAACGTCTCCGTGAGCGGCGCGAAACTCTGACCGTGTGGTTCCGAAACCTGACGCGCGCGGTCGGTGGCGGACAGAGGGGGACGGCATAAGACGTAGGTTGTGCGGAGGCATTTGGTGAAGGGGACGATCGACCAGTGTAAGTGCGCGCGCGCCACGGAGGGGAAAGTGCAAGGGTTCCATAAGGGGGTGTAGATGCATTATGCGAGCAGAGCGGGTGCTCACCATGAGCTATGCGGTACCTAGAGCGTGCGCGCGCGCGGGGCAAGTGTGACATGACATGAGCACGGCAAATCCGCAGAACGCGGCGGCGGCGGCGCGAATCGACAGCCACGCACCTTGCCTATAAATATTGACGAGCGGGACGTCGCCGCGCTGAGGCGCGAGTGGGAATAGTTTCCGCTGCCTGTGCGGCCGGTCAGAAGTTTGCGCGCGCGCGCAAACGCGAAAACGCGAGCGCGAGCGGCAGGTGGGTGGGGTCGGTGAGCGGGCGAACTCAGATACGGACGCGGGGGCTTGCGCCTGCGCGGCCGAGCCGAACAAGATAGGACGGTGGCACTCACTCTCGCTCGACGAAACGTCCCCACGGAGCCGCGCGCGCGCCCCGGCGAGCGTCGTCGACGCGCTCAGGCGCGACCCGTCGCTCGACCCCGGCCCTGAGCCTGACCCTCCACTCGACGACCCCGATTTCGGCGGCACCACGTCTCGCAGCGTCGCCTGGTCCCCCGCCTCCAAGTCGACATCCGGGTCCGCGACTATGCCCAGCTCCGGGGGCGCAGCACCCTCCGGCAGGGGAGCCCACGAGAACCCGAGCCCCGCACGAGCGGGCGTCGGGGTCGGGGCGGCGATCGCCACGGGCCGCGCGGGGTCGGCGCTGAAGGGGTCCATGTCGCGGTACCCGCCGCCGTAGCTGCTGTAGTGCCCGGCGTAGTCGGCGGTGTCGAACAGGTCGAGCTCGGTGTAGTCGTGCGCGAGCGGGGCGGCGGGGGCGGGGCGGCGCGTGGAGTCGTGCGTGGGCGCGGGCGAGTACGCGTGCACGGCGTGCCAGTCGGAGTGCGAGGAGCCCGCGAAGCTGACGCGGCGCGGGGTGGAGGGGCCCTGGTGGAACTTGGCGCGGCTCAGCCTGCGCGTGCAAACGAGTGGGCGGGGTGTGAAGGGAAAGGTGGATATGTGTCGCCGGCGACGGCGAGAAAGCAGAAGATAGCAGAAGGTGAACAAAATGGCAAGTGCAGCGAAGAGAGAGGGGTGCTCACTTAGTCATGTTTTTGAGGGGAGCTGGAAGTCAGCCGCGAATTGGGGATGGGACTGAGGATTCGAGAGTGCGCGTTCTGGGTCGCGGTGCCGGGAGTATTCGATCGAGCGGTCAGCAAACACAAAGACCGGGCAAGGAATGGGGAGGGGGTGGAAAACAGCCACTACATCCCCTCCCCTCGCCTTAAAACCTCCCGGGGAACGATGCGGCGTCGCTCGAGCGAGCTGCTAACTTTGTGGCATGTGCTGCGCCCGTCCGTCGGCGCGCGCTAAGCGCTGAGACGCACCTCCCATACACCGCGTCAGACACCCCGACTATTTGCGTCAAGGGAAGGGCGCACACCAGCCGCGGGCTGCGGTGCGCCGACGCGTCACAGCTCCCAGCTCGCCGGGCGTGCTAGCCACTCGCGGCGCGGACAGCTCGCGTGTCTCCGCGCGCGCTCCTGACGCGCGAACAGCGCGAACGGTGGTCGCAGGGCGCGCGACGGCACCGTCGTGAGAAGGCAACGCGGTTGCGGCTGGTGGTTGACACCCTCCGCGTCGCCGAGCCGCAACAGAGGCGGCGCGGTGTGGCGGGCTGGCGGTACTGACTGGCGCGCGCTGTGTTAACTGCGTCAGTCGTTGAGCACGAAAGATCGGAGACGCAGAAAATCGCGCGCACTGAAATTATGCACGGTTTTGATCCGGAGGGGGTATGCGGGGGTGTGGCGGGCACGACTCGTAGGCCGGACAGAGGAGCCGCACTGCTGCTGCGGGGGGCAGGAAAAGAAAAGAAAGAGGGTATGCTTCACGGCGGTAACATAACATGCCTGAATAAATCATCCGACAGCCGTGGAGAGGCAGGGCTACAAACTCACGACTGTCCTTTCAATGGAGCTGCACCGACAAGAAAGTCGGATGGTGTACACAGGACGCAGAATCTTGCAGTCGATGGATGTCGGGTAGAAATCACGGGTGCTTGATTTGGGCAGCGTAGACGCCCATGGCTGTGACGTAAACACATACTGCCCGCGCAGTTCAAGCACTGGTCCCGAAACTCGGATGAGAGTCCGACAAGAAAGAAACAAATATCATAGTCCGCCTCCGAACCTAAGAACACACGGAAAGCCGTACTGAAGAAGAGTATATAGGCGACTACGAATTAGAGACTGAGTGCATGGGATATAACACAACAACGGCTCCGCAAAGGCGAGCGAAGACGTACAAGACGCGAGTCGTTGGGGAACGGTAGGTGAGGGGGCGGGTGAACAAAGCTCAGTGCTTCGTCGCCTTCACGATGGAGACAACGATGATGATAATGATAATGGCGATAGCGACACCAATGATGATCCTCATCTGCCCAGGAATAGATGGTATTGAGAACTCGTAAACGGAAATGAATGGAAGCTTCGCTCACCTTCATGTCTTTCCACCACATATTCTGAGGATTCGACCTCGGTCAGCCGCGGCATAGCAGAGAGCAGATAGTACGCACCTTGCGGACACGGTTCGCCCCCCGGCGGAAGGTCTGCGCGGAGACAGCAAGGTTGTCTGGAAGGGCGCGGCCGTATTAGCATGGACGTTCACACGCCGGGGAAGGAGGGCGCCACGAGAGCCCATGCGCAGCGTACCCGCCCCACGGCGGGGAGGAGGGGTGGAGGGAGCGCACCTGTCTTATCCTGCAGCTGGTCGAGCCTCTCGCCACGCTCCGCGACTTTTGTGATGTTCTCCCTCATGATACCGACGGTGTCATCAATCTGGGCCTGAATGGCGGCCGTCTTCGCATTGCCCGCGCCAGCCGGGTTGGAAGAGGAGCCGCCACGGGGCAGGTAGGGGTCGTAGGGTTCGGACCTAGAGATTGAGGGCAGGAGGTAGTCGGTGCATTACGCGAGGACAGGAAAGGGGAAGAGAGGAGTTTAGACGGGGACGGAGGATTGATAGAGAATGGGACTGACATGACTGATTGAAGGGGGAAAGCAGGCGACCGGGCACTGGAGTGAGCTTGGAGAATAAGAGTGGCTGCAAGCCGCGACTGACCGAATTACGGGAGAAAGAATATGGTGAGGGCGTCGGTGGTCGTGAAGGAGGAGGCGGCGAGAGGAGCTCGGCTGGTGACGAACGCAGGCGGAGTCGGCCAAACACGCGCAAGCACGGCCCACGGGCTCACGCTCCGGCCCCAGCATCGCCTCCGCCCGTGCCTCCGTGCCTTGGCCCGCCCCGCCCCCGGCGCCGGCGCTCTCTCCCCGCGCCCAGCGCCTCTCCCACCGCCCGCAGCCCGCGGCCCCAGCCTCGCCCGCCATCTCCCCATCCGCGTCATCACAGATGTGCACTGGCCTCCGCCACGCGGCCCGAGCAGAATCAGCGTAGTTTGTTGCCCGCGGCCCATCGAATGTTTCACGAGAGCTGACTTGTGTACTCCACTTCCTATGCCAGCGAAATTACATTTTCGTCTTTCATACAGAAGCACTCACCAGCACCATGGAAGCAGCATTGCGACGTCCAGGTCACGCCGCTGCTCCGCGGGGAGGCATCGTTCCCTCGCGGGCCGTTGTGTTATGGCATCTCCCATACCAACGCATAGTACTCGGAAGAAAAGAGGTCACCAGTCCTTCCAAGCTTGCACACCTTCCTGCTTCATATAGTCGCGACAGCATCCTGCTCTTGCTTCCCCAAGTCGACCTGGATCCTGCATGCTCCATAAAAATAGCTCTTTTTCATTTCGCTCATCTGTCGGCGGGTACCAATCGTATTTTCTGTCTTGGCATTTTGAAAGCCTTGCAGAACGCTCATGGAGTTACTCCTTCCAAACGACTTCGAAGGGTTTTTGCACGTGGAATGCCCGCCTCTGAGCATCGGCTTCCGCTGCGGCTACAGCTGTGAGTGCTCGCCTAACTACGCGCGTCCCGGGCCAGCAGTCTGCTGACAAGCGCATGCATACCCAGTGATGCTTCCACGGGTCCTCCCTTTGGGCATATCAGTGTTTCTTCAGGTCCCCGTGCCGGCTCCGTCATGGCGGTCCATGATCCCGCTCACCGGTAGTATGGAGACTAGGGTGCAGATGACGGGTCTTCTTCGTCAAGCGTGTTCAACATCATCCATCCATCTTCCCGGCGTTGTGTCCTTCTTGACGACACTACGCACATGACTTAAGCTCAAGAATTGCCGGTACTTCACCGAACAAATCACCCGTGCATAGGCGGTGACGAGCAGACAACTACTCCGTGTCTCTCATACTGCACTGTGAAACCGTCAGTGCACATAATGGACCGATATATTTATACACGCGCTGACCTAGAATCACCATGCCAAAGCAGACCAAAAGAGCTGATAACCCACCCTCACACCTGCGGATTCCACCTCCAGAGCGAACCCGACTTTCATTATGATCGGCGGCTCCACCACTCGGTCCGCCCCCTTCACCAACACGGCAATACAGCGGAGGTCCCACAGCTCGCCGCCTTCATACAGGTGGTTTTTCGGTAGTATTTTACTCACCGCCACCCCTAGTCTCTTTCATCGGTCCGCCCGCGGTCCGCCAAAACCGCTGATGCATGTGCGTGTACCGCTTCGCCCGTTTCTTGGTTTGACCGTGCTCACCAGGGTGCAGACCCGCGGGTTACCACGGAGGGGGACCGCGTAGGTCTCGTGCGGCCTAAGCGTCCTTGAGAAGCCAGGACAGTTGTTCCGAATTGAATGAACCGCTCTCAAATGACACGGATGGCGACAGAACATTGTGCAATGCGTGCACAACACGACACCAAATAACGGGAGTCGAAGGCGTATAAAAGACTAGGTAGAACAGGGTCGACTCTCCAGACCCAGTGGCATCGTCTCTTCGGTCTTCGGAAACCTCTCACAACTATCCAGCTATGAAGTGGTTCTCGGTCCTCGCTGCCTTCGTGGCGTTCCAGGTTGCCGCCGTCATCGTCAGTAATGTTCCTCAAATATTTCTTTACTTGCACTGGCAACTCGCCGACCCCTGCAGTCTATCCCGACGAAGGTCGTCAAGCGGGCGTCCACCTCCGACACCGCGACTCTCGGCTACGCCGCTGGGTAGGTACTCATCGTGCTCGGACTCCAGCGCACTCACTCATACCCTGACTCCAGCACCACTGGCGGCGTCGGCGGCCCCGTCACCCGTGTGTCCACTCTCGACGCCCTCGTCGCCGCGACTTCGGGCAACAGCGCCAAGATCGTCATCATCGACGGCACCATCACCGGCGACACCGTCGTCCGCGTCGGCTCGAACACGTCCCTCCTCGGCGCCGCGGGCTCCTGTGAGCATCTCCTCTCCCACCTCACGTTCTCCTCACCGCTGAGCTGAGTCCCACTACAGCCCTCCAGGGTGTCGGCGTGCGCGTCCTGAACCAGTCCAACGTCATCCTGCGCAACCTCAAGATATCTAAGGTCCTCGCCTCCGCGGGCGACGCCATCGGCATTCAGGCGGCGTCGAACGTCTGGGTAGACCACGTCGACCTCTCCAGCGACCGCGACCACGACAAGGACTAGTGCGTCCACTCCCCCCCCCCTCCTCTTCTCCCGTTCAGCCACTCACCCGCCCCGGCGCACAGCTACGACGGCCTCCTCGACATCACGCACGGCTGCACGGGCGTGACGGTGACGAACTCGTACCTGCACGACCACTGGAAGGCCTCCCTCGTCGGGCACTCGGACAACAACGGCGCGCAGGACGTCGCGATCACCGTCACCTTCGCGCTCAACCGCTGGGTCGACCTCAACTCGCGCACGCCGTCCTTCCGCTTCGGCCACGGCCACATCTTCAACAACGTCTTCGACGCCAACAACGACGGCATCAACACGCGCGACGGCGCGCAGCTCCTCGTCGAGGACAACGTCTGGACGGGCACCGACAAGCCGCTCTACGACACCGACGGCGGCTTCGCCGTCGCGCGCGGCAACGGTGCGTCCCGAGCTTTTGCTTCCGCCTCCCAGGGCTGCGTCGGGCTGACTGCGGTGCGCTTTTGCACAGACTTCGGTGGCGCGGCGAACACCGCGCCCGTGGGCAACTTCACGACTGCGCCGTACAGCTACACGCTCCTCAGCGCCAGCCAAGTCCGCAGCGCTGTCGAGGCCAGCGCCGGGCAGACGCTCTCCTTCTAAACGGGTGTTGCTGGGGTGGCTTGCTGGGGTAGAGATAGGAAAGGTTGAATTGTGGACGGGGTTCCTAGTGGGGCTGGTAGCGGGGAGATTGCGCCGGAACGTTCTCTTGTAGGAATCTGCTCCAGAAATAACGGTGAAATAGGATTTGTTGGCTTGTAACAAACGTCTACCTCGCGAACACCAACGTACCCACAAGAATCAACCGGCGGAGAATACAGGGGGTATATTCCTCTCAAACGACCGTAAACGAGTGTCCTTATTCTCTACAATGCGAGCCTACGATGTGTACGTACGGAAACTAAGTACTAGTGTCGCTCGGCCTACACGGCTCAGCGGAAGACAGGAAGGAGTGGATAACGATAACACAGGACAACATCTGACTAACAGATGGAGAAACTCGATCGCTAGATAGCACGACGACGAGAAAAGACGGGACCGACGGATGGACAGCGCGCTTGCGCTCACCCCTCTTCCTCCTCCTCTTCCTCCACGATCCCGCGGAAGGCCGGCCCAGCGCGCCCTCCGGGGAGCTGCCTCCGCCCGCCGCCGCGCGTCTCCGAAGCGTCGAACACCGACTCGCTCGGAAGCGGCGAGCTGCGCCCCGCGGGCGAGGACCGGTTCGCCTTCGCCCGCGGACCCGTGCGCCCGGACGCAGCCCCCGCGGACAGGTTCGCCATCCCCGCAGCACCGCGCTTGCCCGCGCTCCCCGCCGTCCCAGTCGAAGACGAGGAGGACGAGGACGCGATCACGAGCGCGCTGGGAGGGCCGGTGCGCGCAGGCGCGCTCCGCGGCGGCGGGGTGAGCACCAGCGGCGACTCGGCGGCCTGCGCGAACGTCGTGATCGCGCTGCTCGCCGAGGACGGCATCTGCCCGAGCCCGCCGACATACGCCGGGCTCTCCTCGTCCTCGTCGACCCAGTCGCTCTCGTCGCCCATGCTGAGCGAGTGCCGGCCGGAGAAGACGTCGCGGATGCCCGGCACCTCGGGCGGGTACACGGCGAGGACCTCGACGGTCGGGTGCGCGGTGCGCGTCTGCCAGCCGGGCGGCTCGAGCCCCCACGACTTCTTCCAGCTCGAGCGGCCGAGCGAGTTGAGGTAGCTGCCCCCGCCGGAGGGGTTCGCGAACGGGGTCTGGCGCTTGTGCGCGACAAACGTGGTCCCGTGCGAGCGCCGTGGGGTCTCGTCCATGGACCGCCGGAGGGCAGATTTGTGGGGAGAGCTGTTCCTCCTGCTATCGGTTTCCGAGAGATCGTAAAGTGACCCGGGGCGAGAAGACTGCCGTGAGTGTGCCGACGATGCCGAGTTCGAACGCAGATGCGAAGCCTTGCTAGAGCTGCTCGGCGTCATTTGGATCTGCCTTACGACACGCGTCGATGATCCCGACCCTGCACGCCGATGGTTCTTCGGAAGGGGCGACGCAGTTCGGGTCACGTACATCGACCCTGAAGAACTCGCCGAAGGCGATTTGCGATGGCGTGGGTGGTTGATGAAGCTATGGATCGAGCTTGGGCGCGATACAAACTCGTCCATCTCTGAATTCGGAGTGTGGCTCCCGAACGACCGCCTGTTCGAGTCGCTCCGCTGACGAGACACGGAGGTAGCCGAATATGGAGGCGACTCGATGGCCGGGAACTGCATCGATGTCGACGACCGACGAGAGTTGACGCTGCTCGAGCGCCGAGAGGACATGGACGCGCGCTTCGCACGGTTGGCGGACTTGCCTCGTCCCACGGCCTTGCCGCGCGCTGACGAGCGACCCTTGACGGTGCCCCTGTGCCGCTGCGATATGGGACTAGAGCCAGCGCTGTTGTGAGAGGTACTAGGGTGTATGGCGTTGGGGTCCTCCTTCCGTTTCCCTTTGGGGTCGTCCTTGAACCATCGCTGGAAGGCGGACAGGAGACTAGCTCGGTTACGATGTCCGGCCACCTTGCTTCCGCGAGACGGTATTGTGGGTAAAGATGTGAGAGTGTCTGCAGGAGATCCGGTGTCCGCCGGAGGTGATTGTCTGCCCGTCAAGACCCAGGGCGACCCAACTTGCCCTTGAGGTTGGTTCAGGTCCGTGGGTGGAGGTGTGGACGACATCGCTGAATCTTTCACGGCACGCATGGGAGGCGTCTTGATGAGCCTGCTGGACCCTGAGCCGTGAGATGGACGGGGCTCATCGCTGCTCGCATTCTTCGCCTTCTCTTTCTCCTTCTCCTCCCTCTCCCGTCGCTCTTTTTCCTCTCGGACTGCCTCAGCTGACTTCTTGCGCACAAGGCCCGCGGCCTCCAGCGCCGTAGTGGCACGTTGCATGATGCTGACGCTCCCGGATCGAGCCTTGCGGCCTTTGGATCCCTGACTGTCTTTCTCTTTGGAGCTACTCGGGGTAGTAGGATGAGATCTGGCGCTTGAATCCACAATAGAGGACGACGGCGACAGAAGGGGATTGTTTGGAGAAGGGGGTCGGGGTGGGGTGCTTGGCCGCTTCGCGGGCGCAGTAGGTGTCGCGGGGATGAGCTGCAGCTCTGGAGCAGTGTGTTGGGTAGGCATGAGGGCGGCCGGGATCGGGGAGCGAGATGCCTTTGAGCGACCGATGGAGGTTGGCTGTGGCTCTTCCCGGTGTGGTGAGGAGGTGCGCCCATGGGACTTTTCACGGCGTGGTTCGTGTCGTTCCACTTCTGGGATCACTTCCACTGATGGCTCCTCAGTGACGTCCGCCTGTTCTGTTGGATCACTGGAGCTCTCGGCAGCTTTCCTCTCAGCCTTGCGCTTGAGCATCCACCACAGCGCGCCAGTTGAGTCGCAGGCGTCGTTGAGTACTGAGTGGACGATCTGACCTGTGTCGAGACCGAAGGAACTCATGGAGTTCAAGAGATCGCGCTCAAGTGGAGTCGAGAAGATCAGGGGGGCGGGAGTATGTAGGAGGGAAGAGAAGTCCTGAAGAGGTTGAAGCGCGTTCGATTTCTCGAAAGAGTTCGGGCCACGTTCTGAGAGAGTTGATGACACTGAACGACGCTTCGTACGGGCTGGTGTGCGGGTTGGATAGGCAGGGGGGACCTTGGAGCCGGTAATGCTTTCGGCACGAGAGGCAGAAGGACGGGACGGAGTCGAGTCCGGTACGTCGTCCAACGATTCGTTCGCGCCCTCGGGCACGGTTTCCGGAGGGCGCTTACTACTACTGGAAGACGAATGCTGTCCAATGAGCTTCTGCAGAGTGCTCTGTGAATCCGAGGTGAGCTCGCTCGTCGCGTTCTCATCAGGGGTGGTGGGATTAGAAGAGTAGAACTCTGAGGAGGCGGAATGGAAGGTGGCGTCTGAGGCGGTGGAAGCAGATAACGGCTGCGGGTACATTGCCGTCAGCGTCTGTAACGCTGTCGGTGAAGCTGGTCGTGAAGGGGAGGGAGAGGCGGTTTGCATGGTCTGCATCGAGTCGCGGTTGGGGTTCCTACTGGTCACCTTGAACCAAGTATGTGTAAGGATTTGAGCAATGGATAATCTTTTCAAAGGGTCCGCTTGTAGGATGTTGGACAGGAGATCTCTAGATTCTGTAAGACAATTAGCCTTCAGCGCCTCGATGCGGGGGAGGAGGCACGTCAACTCGCTTAGGGAGTCATGACATCACGCCGTAGGCAATCGTCCATCCATCGCCCACCAAACCAAAAACGTGGCCAGAAAGACGTCAATGCTTACCATCTGACAGCCATTCAGGATCGTCGTAGACACCAAGTATGACCTTCTCGCGCATAACGCTTTCGTCGTCGTCATCGAACGGTAATGTCCCGGTCAATAGCGTGTAGAGTATAACGCCCAATGACCAGACATCGACCTCTAAAGAACTTTAATTGTAGCGTCCATCGGAACCACGGGCATGCAGTAGAGCGCACCTGGGCCCAGATACTTCTTCGCCATGAGCATCTCCGGAGCAGCATACCCTGTGGTCCCGCAGAACGTCTCCAGCAGCGAGCCCTTTTCGAATTCCCGCGTAAAGCCAAAGTCGCCGAGCTTGACACGGCACCGCTCGTCAAGAAGCACATTTTCGAGTTTGAGGTCCCGGTGAACGATCCCCTTTCCGTGCACGTACGCGACCGCGAGGCAGAGCTGCCCGAACAGCACCTTCGTCTCGTCCTCGGCCAGCCGACCCTTTTCGGCAAGGTAGTCGAAGAGTTCTCCGCCGGAGCAGAGCTCCGTGACGAGCCATATGCTTGACTCAGTTGCAATGACTTCGTAAAGTTGGGTGACGTGCGGGTGGTGGAGCTGACGGTGGTGGTGGATCTCCCGCGTGAGGGCCGCGGACATGGCCTTCGGGATCTGCTTGATGGCGACACGAATGCCTGTAAGGCGGTGTGTGCCCATGCGTACCTTGCCGTACGTTCCTAAGATCCAACAGACCGAGAATTAGGATGCAAACAGGCCGAGAAGTAGGCACACCGATCGCGCACCTTCACCGATGACTTTTCCTAGCGTGTAGTTGCCTACAACTCTGATCTTCTGGGAGGAGAGTTCCTTCCCGAGCTCATTGTATGCATTCGCGAGCTGGGCCTTGTGGTTCTGCGCCTGCGAGACCGAGCCGGTGTGCTTGTGTCCATTGCTGCCCGCGGCCATAGCAACATGTACAGAGAAAGAAACGAGTGACAGAGGTGGGCAGACTTCCAAGATAGTTTACAAGTGTGAGTGGGGCGTTGAAGGTAAAGGGCGGGTCGTTGCGGAGAAATGATTTTCGGAGAGTGCAGGCGAGGAAGAGTCGAGGTGTGCAGCGACTTTACCATCTCAGGGAACATTGCATCACGTGAGCACATCCATCACGCCGCAGCCCACGCCTCGTCGCAATCGTGGCTGCCTCGTTCCGCGAGGCTTGATATCATCTGCCACGGTGTGCCACGCTGGGCATCTTCTCATGGACACACTGCATGTATGTTTTTCCAGCCGCGGAAGCAATCTGGGCAAGGCGAGGCACGGAGGATAATTGAGTTGTACATCACATAGTATTGCGGGGCACGGAGTAGTCCATGAGCTCTCTACAAATACACTGCGAACAAAGAGTATCCAGCCACGTCGTGCACAGACACCGCGTCATCTGCATCGTCAGAGGTCGTGAAGTAGGCATCGAACTGTCATGTCAAAAAGCACTGGAACTGGAGCTCATGATACGCTCTATCTCCAGCTGCACTCTCACGCGTGCGGCAATGCCCTCTGGGGACTTGCCGCCAATGAGGCGCCCCTCGACGCCGTGGTAGCCAACAGTGACGCCCTCGTATAAGAGCGCTAGAAGACGGATCCACTGTTGGCCCCACACATCGCAGGCCAAGGTCCCGCATACATCCAGTGCGGCTGAAAGAACGTATAAGGACGGATTCAAGGCGAAGATAATGCGACTCACTGTATAGTACTTGCGGTACGACAGGACTTTCCAGCATTTGCGGGTCCTTGAGGATTCGCGAGAAGAACGTCCAATATCGGGGTAGGCGTACGATGGGGTCCAGCGGCTGATCCACTGGGGAAGCAAGAATCTGGAAGTAGACCCGCATCATGCCAGTCACTCGGCTAGTGTACTCAGCCAAAGTTTCCTCCGCGTCGCGGTATCCAAGTGCCTTCCGCCGCGCGTCCTCAGTGAAGGTAGTCCCGTCGAAGTCCCTGGCGGGAACGACGATAGGCACGGGCCAGCCTCCAGCACGTTGACAGAGCTTCGCCCAGAAAATATCCGCGAAGCCTGGAAGGGCCATAAGGAGGTTCGTTGTGACCTGTGCAAGGGGAATGGCACTCTTTTTCTCTGCAGTGACCTCGGTCTCCGCTTGCAAGAGGATGGCCTTGGCAACAGAGGACAGCAGGGCGATATACACAGATTCTGGGTGCTGCTGAGCAGGGCGAAGGATGTTCACGATTTCGTGTGACTGTCATACCGTCAATAGTGCGCGGAGAAAAAACTTCACTTCACTTACAATCCGCATGATCGCTGTACGATCGTTCGTTAGTTGTCCGACCTTGGGAGTGATGGCCCGCCGGCCTGCACTCCAGAGTGCCTTCAACGCCTTGTCTCCTTTGACAATCTTCATAGGACCCGTCTTGAGGTTCTGGAGTGAAGGCATGAGCTTAGTACTTCTATGTATGGGACGGTGCTTCGAGGAAACCAGAGCCAGTGAACCTGCCTCAAGTAAATGTCCTAGATGGCAACTCGAGGTTACGAGCACGGAAGATGCATCCGCGATCATGGTAGGGGCGTAGACTACAAGCACTGGCAGATGATATCATATAGTCATATGCTCAGGGTTGGTACCCAGACACCCGCATAATGAAGCTATATTGGAATGTATGCGTGCTCCCGCAGCACGGAGAACATGATAGACTCCTAGATGGACCTCTATGGTGTTCTCCATGCCGCCCCCAGAGGTTGTGGTACCATAGACGCAAAGGACTTACTTTAAGCACCTCACGGGCGCGTTTCCAGTCCTCGAAGGCCGTAGTAAGTCCTAGAGCGCTGCGTTCCTTTGCTTCCGCACTTTCGCGGGCCTGAATTTCAGCCTGTCTGCGCTGCGCCTCTGCTTCAAGTTCCTTCCGCTTCTGTTCCTCTTCCTCCGCCTTGCGTCTCTCCTCCTCTTCCCGGCGCTTCTGCTCCGCCTTCCGCTCCTCTTCCTGACGTTTCTTCTCCTCTGCCGCACGACGAGCCTTCTCCTCTTCCTCGCGCTTCTTCCGCTCTTCCTCCTGCTTGACGCGCGAGCGCTCTTCATGAACCTCGATGGCCGCGTCGATGCGCACCCAGAGTAGTCTGTCACGTTCCTTCCACTGCGCGCGAAGCATGGCTTCCTCCTGCTGCCTTTGTAGATTTATAGCAGCCAGCTGAGTCTCGACTTCTCGGAGTTGTTGCTCGTGCAGCTCAGCGCGTCGCCGGTCCTCCAGAGCGCGACGTTCACTGCGAGCTTGCCTCTGCTCAGCGGCATCAAGCGCGTGCTTCTGTTTCGCCGCTCGCTGGAGAAGGGATTATTAGAGGTGAGCATTTGAAGCAAGGCGTAAAACATACGGAAGCTTCCAGACGCGTCTCCTTCTCCCATTCTTCGTATGGATCATGATGGTTCAGACGACGACGAACGCATGCAAGGGCGTCTTCCATGATCCATTGTTCTGCTGTGGTCCTCTGGCGCGTCGGTTTCCTGGGGGAATGTTGGAAACAGCGTATGAAGGGACATAGGTCATACGTACGGTGGCTCCGGCCCAGAGGCGTATCCCTCCGACAGCGAGCTTGTGGATTCCGTGTCTGAGGTGTCTTCATCTTCTTCTGAAGAGGAGTCCGATGGTACACCAAAGGTAGAACGCGGCCGATGTTGTCTGTGCCAGGGTCGGTCCGTTGAACATCGTGCACGAATGTGGTCAGGCGGAGCGACATGAACATACCTTCGCGGGGAAGGCGACGGAGATCTAGGGGCAGCGAATCTCATGTCTAGATACCGCAGCAGAGAAGTGGGAATGTGGCCGGGTAGGGAGGGCGTCCAAAGCTCCGAGGCAGACAACGGTGGTCGAGAGTCGCGTTGTGACCACACGAGGGGAGCCGCCGCCACAATGCACCCCACGTGCGGCTCGCGTGGCGCCCATGATGTTTACCTTTTCAGGCGCCCGTGATTAGTGGACGGCACCGGCCCGCCCGATGCCGCCACTCCTCCCGACAACGGTGTGGCACCCGCGCGAGGACAGACCGCGGGTCTCCGTCGCTGAGCTTGAATGTTATCCTCAAAACTAATCTTCTCCTGTACACCCCTAGCCACCTCCGTCTGGCAGCCGCCTCTCCCTCACTCTTCCTTCAACTCGCATTATGGATGACTTTCCTCACCTTCAATGCCACCTTCCCACCGAACTCCTTCGCCAAATTGTCATCGACTATGCATCCTCGGAAAGACAGGCGGGGGATCAAGCTAGCCAACCTCGGCATAGCTACAAGCCCCCGTGGAGCGCCATCCAACCCCTCACCCTTGCCTCCAAGGTTCTGAGGGAGCTAGCACTCGAAGCGTGGTTCGAAGTCTACTACGCACATTCTCCGGACGATCTGTTACATGTGTGGCCGATGTTCAGCTCTTGGACAAGGTGCGTAGTGCCATCGATACTATTTCCATCCCATTCTTACCCCTTTCTTGACGGGCAGGGAGCTCCACTGTGTCGAGCTTGGAACTGACCTGCAAGACCCTGTCCTGCAGGACCCATGGGATATGCAATCCTTCCATCGTCTCCGCAAGTTGCGCATAGACTTCGACCCCGCCAAGTCCAATGCCGCACTGCTCCAGCGGTTTAAATGCCTCTCAGTACAAGAGCTCGAGCTCTACGACATCTCCTGGCCATCTCCACGCACACTTCAGCTCGTCGCTCAGGCGTTCCCTAGCCTGCGCTCTCTCAAACTCTCTCAAGATCTCGTGTGGTGCAATCTGTGCAACATTTGCCGCTTCGCAACTTTCAAAGATCCTCCACCCGCCGAGATCGTGTATGACAAGATCGTCGGTCTTCCGGTGCGTCCGCGCATTCGATTCTCCACCCGCCATGTCAGCCATATTTCCGCACTAGGCCCCCTATGTAACGTACCTCAAGCCGCTCAGTAAGCTGCAGAGCGTCACGATATCCATCGGATACAGCCTCGGTGGCACCACTTCGCTTTCGAAGCACAACGACAACTTGTGGACGGGCGAGTGTGACGCGTGCATGGACATGATGTACCCCTTGGACGACTTCCGAGAAGAATGGGTGGACGAGAAGAAGGCAGCCCAGCGGTTGCCCGCGCTCAAGAGCGTGAAGTGGCAGTTTCGGCACAAGAGCCTCGGAGACGTCGTGGTGGATCTCGAGGGCGACCCCATCCCGGCGGACGCGGGACTGCTCGAATCCGACACTGACAGCGGTCCGCCGAACGGCTCCGAAGGCGACGATTGAAGATCCCCTAGTCTTCATTTGTAGTCGAAACCATCTTGCAGCGGGCTCGGTACGTTTTCGCTAGCTCCTTCCGGCCTAGTCCCTCTCACTGACGCAAGTGATGCCCAGTCCCTTCGGGGCGGGAGACTAAACCATGTGCTTTCTTTACGGGCGGGGGTGGCGCGATTGGATCTTGCGTTTATTGGTCTACCTCAATTGACGTAGTGCTGTGCCAGGTGGCGTTCCCATTACTCCTTGTCGCAGAATGTACAGCGCTCATCATTGAATGGCCTTTGCAAGGGGTAACACACGACTTTTCGGTGTGCAGTAGACGCTACTGCTATCATCATGTATCTTCCGTGCCTTGCAATAACACCACGTTCTCGGGAAAACTATGAAAACTTATGTTCTCGGCCCTCTCCCAACTCCGTGTGTGGGGGAATGTCTTGTTCGGCTGCCCTCTGAATCGGACGCTCACTCACCATGGGGGAAGAGTCGGGTTAAAATCACCCCCGTAGAACCGTCTATAATAGCGAGACATACCTATGAAAATCACCACTTAGTGGTGAAATAGTACACCCTATGGAGGCGATTTTGGGTGGTGATTATAGCCACCAAAATGGCCGAAATCACCCGCAGCTTGACAGACGCCTCTGGGGGGCTGGGGCAAGTGGAAATACCCCGCTGTGGGGGTTATATGTTCAAGGTGAAAACGCCCCTTCGGCGGGTGATTTTCTACCTCAAAATGACACGGATAAGGCGTTCAAAGCACTAGCAGGGATGTATACGACATTCCCGGGGCCTTTTGCCCACACAGTTTGATTCAAAGAGCACGGAATACACGATGCTACACAGTAGTTACACCTTCGAGCGAAGACGGAGCGATGCACGCGTGCCAGGGGCAGGCACATAGCCACTATCCACCGCCTCATCCTCATCGTCCTCATCGACGTCCATTGGGTGGCTGAAAAGCGTGACTGCATCCTGCTCACCCTCATCTGAGACATGCCCTGCCACACCACGCTTCGTCTCCCCCTCATCCTCATCCTCATCCTCCTCGCCCTCACCCTCACCCTCATCCCCATCCTCGCCCTCCTCATCCTCGCCCTCCTCCTCATCCTCCTCGTCCTCCTCGCCGTCCTCATCTCCATCTTCGCCACAGCCAAAGGAGTCAACGTACCCATCATCCAGTTCCTCCTCAATGGTGTTCACGTTCCCAAGGTTGCGAACATCCTTAAGGATGCGGCGGCCGAATTGGTCGATTTCAGCGACGACGAAGCCCTTCTTGAGTGCGTTCTTGCGTCGGTTAGAGAGGTACTGCATGAGGATCTGAGACGTAGCCCAGTCGTTCTCGAAGCGTGCAAGATAAGGCTGCTCTTTACGCGCCTGATATCCGGACATCAGCGGCGGTGAGTGATTACTAAGTGTGGGAAGCACTGCGCGCTCACCAGTTCAAACAGCGCCCCCAGCTGGGCTGGGTTCTGTTGACGGATTCCCTTCTTGAAGTCAAGACGACCGGCGCAGGCAAGATCGCGCACGGTCATCTATTCATAACAAGGGTATGTCATTATGCAAGACATGGACATGCGCGATGAACTCACAAGGATAGACAGGTAGAGGGGTTTGTGCTTGCTCGCTGCCAGCCTCATCTCCGGGCGCAGCTTTAACCCCTTTCCAACGCTCCCAGGGGGCTTTCGTATCTTGCGCAATATGGTCTTCTTGGTAAGCTTCTTCATCTTGGCGACCTCAGCCTCAGCTTTGCGACGAGCAGCTTCCTCTTTGGTGAGTTTAGCTAACATCTGGCATATTAGAGAAACATATAATGGATATATAAGAGGATAGACTTGCCCTTGAGCTTCGTCATCTCGGACACAGGTTCCTTCTGGCGCGATGAAGTTTTTTTAGGCGCTGTTTGGCGGGCAGGAGTCCATGGTGAACAGCGGCGACGGTCAGTTCCAGACTCTCGTAAGTCTCTGATAACTCACCTTTTTTGCCCTTCTGACTGCTCTTCAGTGCCTTTTTAGAGTTTCGAAGCAGCGTGCCAGTATTCGGCCGACCTTTGCCCGGTTCTGATGGCGCTTCGAATGGATGGTTTGATGGAGAGAAGAATAGAGACATGCTTACTGGTACCAGGTGCGACATTTTCTTTGTCTGCCCTTGCGCGCGCGAGTTTACTGAACGGAGGCATCACAGTCTAGAATGAGGATGAAGAGGGCTGCTCGAAGTCGGAGTCAGAGTGAAAACGAGCTCGCGCAGAGAGCGCGAGGTGGCGCATTTTGTAATTCTCACGCTCTCTTGCTCCCTCGCTCACTGGCCATGGTCTCAGAGTACTAGCTCATAGTGCTGTACTTTATGCTCTTATTGTCGGCGTATATTATCTTCGGCTTCCCTGCACTTTTCTACTGCGTTACGCTGGCTTTTGAAACAACTCAAGGCTTAGTGCATAATCTTAAAGGTGTCTAGTATATATATTATTAACCGAGACATATGTGTGACTGAGGTAGCTACAAGACATAATAGATGGCACGCGCACAGGCGAAAAAGGTTCATTGTCCTTGCTGCTCAAAGGATGTCTCGCCAAGGACCCTCCTGCGTCATCGACGGCTCCAGGCATCCCCACACACCCAGGCAACACACGTCCACCGGAGAGAGAAGATTCTAGGGATAACTCTCAAAAAGAAGGCGCAAATCCGAACTAAGACTCACCCAAGACCCTTCCGACATCCCATTCTGACCCGGCTTCCTGGGTCGAGCTCTGGACCTTCCCATTTGAGCCAGCCGCACATAGGACAAGACAGCGTAGCATTGGACGCTCCAGCGCTGGATTTAGGTGAAGAGTGGGCAGGGATTCTCGCCACGGAAGTATCATGGGAACCAGATGATGCTCTAGGAGTAGAAGGGGTTCAAGACGAAGAACTGGCCGAGGATCACGGAACCAAGCTTACCACAGCAGAAGATCACATTCGCCAAATAGAGGAGGCCTACCGTGCGCGTCGTCGCACTTTTGCAGTAACTATTGAAGACGCCGACGAGGACAGTGAGGACGACGGGGACGACGGGGACGACGAGGGCAGGGAAGACTTAACGGAAGATGACAACGAGTGGTATGCCTTGTGGCAGGAAGACGAGGAGGATCTGGACATCTGGGATCTTGAGCTCGACGCGCGTGAACGCCTATACTCTGGATTCCTACAGGAGCTGACGGGAATAGGTAAGTACTACTTGATGAATTTTGCAAACACACATACTGAGTATATGTATTAGAAGACCGCTTGAGTGCAGAGGACATGTCGATACTTCGAGCCTATGCATACAAGTTAAAGCACAATCTCACAGAGAGCGCATTTGCAGACTTACCACACGTCTTCCCAAGTGAGAGGCTTCCAAGTCTTCACAAGATTCAAGCTCGTGTGGCGTTTCTTTCTGGTCTTGCGCCCCAGCACTTTGACTGTTGCATAGAGTCATGTATGGCGTACACTGGTCCGCTCTCCGATCTTCTGGAATGTCCGCATTGTGGTACTTCTCGCCACGACGAACATGGGAAGCCTCGCCGCCAGTTCTCCTATGTTTCTATCATCCCACGACTCTCAGCACTCTACCGCGATCCTACTATGGCTGAGAAGATGGCTTACCGTGCGGACTTTGATGCCGAGCCAGGAGTGGTAAAGGACGTCTTCGACAGTTCTCATTATCGGTCACTGTGTGGACAAGAGGTCAAGCTTGGTGGCCAGTGTACCGGAAGGATGTTCTTCTCTGACCGGCGGGACATTGCCCTAGGACTTTCGACAGACGGGTTTTCGCCATGGCGGCGAAGGAAGAAGTCGGCATGGCCTATCATCCTCTACAACTATAATCTGCCACCTGATATACGGTTCCACAAAGACAATATCATACCTCTATGTGTGATCCCTGGCCCTAAGAAACCCAAAGACTTCGACTCTTTCCTCTGGCCAGCACTCCAGGAGTTCCTCAAGCTCTCGATAGGCGTTCCCGCATTTGATGCCCTCACCGTATCCCAATTCCTCCTCTGTGCTTTCCTTATCATCGTTTCTGGAGACATTCCAGCAGTATCAATGGTGATGCAGATGAAAGGCCACAACGCAATTGTGCCCTGTCGTATGTGCAAAATTAGAGCCTTGCGCGACCCAGATTCTCGGGCAAAGACTCACTATGTCCCACTCGAGCGGAGTCAACATCCAGGGGTGAAGAAGGATCCAAACGCCATAAAGTCGTATAATCCAGCAAAGCTCCCACTCCGGAACCACAAGGAATTTCTGGAGGATGGAAGAGCGGTCATGGCGGCAGCGACGAACAATGCAAGTGAGCAACTTGCGCGTGACTCTGGGGTTAAGGGTGTACCGCTTCTCAGCTACCTCCCATCTCTCGCATTTCCCATCTCATTCCCCTATGATTTCATGCACCTGATCTGGGAGAACCTCATTCCTAACCTCATCGCCCACTGGACCGGTAATTTCAAGGGTCTTGATCAAGGTGCAGGGTCCTATGAACTCTCTGCTTCTGTTTGGGATGCCGTTGGAAAGGCGACCTCCGAGGCTGGCAACACCATCCCTTCCACCTTTGGTCCCCGTCTAGGCAACATCGCTGAGGACCGTAGTGCTTGCACCGCAGATGCATGGTCACTCTGGACGCTTTACATCTCCCCTGTCCTACTCCGGCAGCGCTTCACCCATATCCGATACTACAACCACTTCGTCGAGCTCATACAGCTCTTGCACCTATGTCTCCAATTTGACATCACGGAGGAGGACATCGCAAAGATAAGGAGGGGTTTTATTGACTGGGTTGAAAAGTACGAAAGGTGAGTGGTGATTACTATTGTTTAAGTGGCATACTCTGAAATTACGAGTGTGATAGATTCTACTACCAATATAAACCCGAAAGGCTCTCCGCCTGCCCAGTAACCATCCATGCTCTCCTGCATATCGCCGATAGTATCGAGGCAATTGGTCCGGTTTGGGCATCATGGGCATTCCCAATGGAACGCTTCTGTGGTTCGTTGCAGCCTTCAATCAAGAGCCGACGGTTTCCATGGGCCAGTATCGACCGGAATCTCCTCGCTCAAGCACAGCTCACACAGGTTAAACATCTATACAAACTTACTGAGGAGCTTGCCTTTCATCAAGCTCGAGCCCCGGATACGCTAGGTCGTGGTGAGCATAGTGATCCACAGTGTATGTGACCTTCTACTACTACGCTTTTGACGTCGACGTCCTCATATGCATCTATAACCCTCTAGATCCCACATGTATCCTATGCCCTCCCTCGCGCAGTTTTACACCTGCCACTGGCCTGTGTAACCGGATAATTGGAGCATTGGCAACATGTTTGCACCGGCGACCAGCTCAAATTTCACGCCATCTACCAGAGCAACTCAAGCTCTGGGGCAAGATCCGTATCCTCCCTGCAGGTGATACTATTCATGCGTCGGAAGTGTGTGGTCCACGTGGGGATCGTCGTGACCAGACGTTTGTGCGGGTTCGTCTACTCATCACATTCATCTTTGACGTCTCATTGATCCTGGTGGCCTTTATAACAGTACGAAATCTGGGTAGATAAGCATATGAACCACAAGAATCGCCCTGAGAAGCTCGTCCTCCAGACCTTCTATGGCCGCCTCGAGTACATCGTCCACTTGCGCTTCGAGAGTGCCGCAGCACTTTCTGATCTTGGACTTGGTGCCCCAACGACAATACTTCTCGCCGCCGTACGCAAGTGTATTGCTTCAACGTCTGATCCACGACTGGACATACACTACTACAAGAAGTTTGGCGAACTAGACGTGATGGACTTGCAGTGCGTGCAATGTGTTGTCGGTCGGATCCCTGATTCTGCAACAAAGGGTTGGGGTATTGTAGATAGGAGCGGCTCATTGTCACGCGCTATCGGTGTAGATGATATGTAGAACTATATATTACTCTGCCTACATCTCATCTGAACGTCGCAGCAGCGTTCGGTCGAACCGTCCATGGCTACACGGCAGACCAAATCGGGCCAGTGAACGCCCTCTTCAGCGTCGTCATGCTCTTCAAGCTTACCCAGCTCCTGGTCTGGACGTTCATCTCCACCTACGCAGGCATCGTACACACCCACGTCCCCTCGTCTCTGCCGCCGCATCCCTCCCTTCGAGGGCCCACTTACGCGTTTCCACCCACACCCCCACTCTTGCGATTGTGCATCTGACACAGACGGTGTTCGCCATCATGTACGGCTTCGTCTGCGGCTGCTTCATCTCGCTGTCACCGGCCATGGCTACGCAGCTGTATGGCTACAGCAAGCTTGCGGGGCTTCCCGAGGCCACGGATGTGATTGACGTGCAGGGGGCCCTCTGCAGGCGGCCTGTGGGAGTCAGTCCTGCAGGGGATATAGCATCAGTCAGCTGTTGTCTGTTTATGGACGAACACGTACGGCGACGTGTTCGTCCATATATGGTCATTGCACCATACCGTTATAGTGCTACTAGCCAGAAGGTAGCGTCGCTCTTCCTGCCTCCCTGCATGTCGTTGCTTTCGGTTTCCTTATGGCAGAGCAGACCAGAGTGGGGTTGATTCACATGACAAGGCAGGGTAAGAGGAGGGCTGATGAGCGCAGGCAGAGGGCATAGGTCAAGGGACTCACAGTTCTCGATGTCGATCACCTCGCGTGTGTCAGGGTTGCACTGCCCTTCGCCCACGACACATGGGTATGTCTTCGAAGCGGTGGAGTCGGTTGCAGTGGCTAACGCAGACGTGGAGTCGGTGGCAGTCGCAGTGGCGGAATCCATAGCAGTCGATGAAGATGCAGAGTTGGTAGAAGCAAGCGCGGCGATGAAGCGCGAAAACACTGCACCGCTGGAACCGTTGACACCGCCGGACACACTGGCCACGGAGATGCGGGAGGCGGCGTCTGCAGCGGTGTCGCAGGTGACGGAGGTGCCTGCCTTGTTAACGAGGGGGAGGGCGAAGCACTGAGTGCCAGCTGTGCAGTCCGTAAGTTGGAACTTGCCACTGGAGCACTGTGCAAACGCGCCACCGACACAGGCCTGCTCGCCATCTGGCGGTGGAAGCATATGTGTAAGTGATGGGGTGTTCTAACCATTGACATTGAGAAGGACGTACTAGTGCAGGACGAGGTCGAAGTGAGAGCGGCAAACTTGGCGTTCAGCGCCTGCGCATCGAGTGCATTCTGCTCCGCAAAGTCGGCCGGGGCAGACTGTGCACAGATGAAGTTCAATGATGGCAGGATCTGACGAGGGAATGGATGGGGCGCACCTTCTCCATGCATCAGCCCACGCATGCCACCAATGCCGGAGCAGCCCGGCCACCAACTATGGGTGTAGGCAGATGTCGTCCGAGTATGCGTGGTGGCGTTCTAGAGAGGACTCTGGCCTGCTTCGAGACTGCCCAATGTCTTCTGAAGGAGGGCGGCGGTCGTGGTGGGTTCGTGGGGCTGCCGGAACGCAGCACTGCCTCCGAACAGTTGCTTGGTCTGTGAGGCTGCGGTCGCGCTCCCATTGGCTTGGGGTGTTTGACCCAGGGACCCCAAAGCAAGTGTAGGGGTAGTGAAGACAGAGGAAAGAGGGTGAGCGGAGGAGAAAGGAGAGACGAGGAGCTTCGATACGCAAGTCCTGCGATGCTGACATAAGCAACCAGGCCGAGATAGGCGCAGCCTCGTCTTCCTCATATCGTCTCTGGAAGGTGAGGCATATATTAGCAAGGTTTAAATTGTGTTGTATGAACATTCAACCTTACCCCTCGTTATACCCAGATACAAAAATTGCTCCGCAGAGCAAAATTATGGGTACTGTCACGAATGGGAGCACCAATGAGTAAGCGCCCATGAAGACGTCGGTTAGATACCAGGAGATCGCTGCTTCAGTAGTCTTGTTCATCACCATCCCGCTCATCATGTTAACTCGCACCATTCATTTCTTGGCAGGCGTGCTACTACACTACTCCTACAAGGAACCACTGCCCTCAGGCTTTATCTCTTCACCATCATCCTGCTCCGACTGAACCTGCGACCTGGCTTTCTTCGCCTCATACAAAGCCCAACGATGAGAGGATGGGCTCACAAGAGGCTGCGGAAGACCAATGTAAGGGCGAAATGCGCTTCCAGTCCGAGGAGGTGTTGTGGGGCGGTGTGCGTATTCGTATCGTACGGTCTTTGGGGTAGTCTGTAACGCAGGTAAGCTCATTCTGAGACGGCTTTCAAAAATGGTGTTACTCACAAAGGGCTCATGTTCCTCTTCAACTCTCACTGGTGACGATGCGACGGACACTCTGGCTGCTTCCGTAAACTCTGTTTCAGTCTCTGACTCCTCTTGTACAGCTCTATCAGATTCTTCCTCGTCATTTGGTTCTACGGTGCGTCCTGGCAAGGGCACCCCATCCCAGTTTACTGACTGAGGGGTATCAGATACATCTCGGACCTGGATGTACAGTGGGGCTGGTGATTGTCCCTCTGTAGAGTGTGTGATGCACAGGGTCTGACGAAGGTGAGTTTGAGGCATTATCCTATTCATCTCAGCGACAAATTTGCTTACCACGGGACCCGGGCCATTGGGCAGTACATCGAGTATAATTTGAGTTCGAGATCCTTCAGCCTTAACTGAGAAGAAACGGATGCGAGGCGTCGGCTGGATCGTGACCACAGGTTGCGGCATGGTGGTGGTATGTGTTCTGGTTTGCGGGGGTGGCGGCACCAGCAGTGAGTGCTACAAAATTTCACTGCGGCTGCCAGGCTTCATCCGCTCAATATTGCGCCTTTCCTGTATCCCATCCATCCCTCCCAATGCCTTGACCTGCCCAGCTTAGGCTCTACAGCTTCCTCAACACACCCCATCGACGTCCCTGCCACTCCGCGAATCCATCGCACCTCCCTGGACTTCAGGGACCACGCGCCGCATCCAACGTACGTTCTCCCATTCCCTGCACCCTCAGCACCAGTCCCCTCACATCCCGCCTTCGCCCTCAACAACCCCCTTCTGCGTGCCTGCTGAAGCGCGTATCTCCACTGCGCCCCTGGGGAATGCGCTCGCGACGTGGAAACAACATAGCGTGCACCCACATGCGCGTGGCCGGCGAGCTTCTCCCCGCATCGTCTCCCACCCGACCGCAATCTTTCGTGTGCGTGGTTTCTACTTCCCCACACGCCCTGTCGCTCCAGGCGAATCTAGCTTGCCCATCAGCTGTGAGTGTCGCCTGCTCTCGGTCACTCATCCTCACTCCTTTACCCCCGTGCTGAGACACCACCCACTAACAGTTCCCCCTTCGGAAGATGCAAGTGTCTTCCCGTCCACTCCCAGCTTCCTCGTATCATGATCCTTCCCCGAAGCTTCCGTCTACAACACCAGGATGCTGTCCGTCGTCGCTGCCCTCGGTCTCCTCGCCCTCATGGCTGCTGAGGTCTCCGCAGATCCCCAGCCCATCCCCATCGCCCTCCAGTCTCGCTGGACTCCCAAGGACCACATCACTGGCATCCGACCACCCCCATACGCCCTCTCCCCCGGTCCCACCTGCAAGTTACCGCCCCAGGGGTGTCACCCCCCATACCCCCGACACCCGGCGCTCGCACCTCTACCCTCCGACGTCCACCCGCGGGTAGACGGGTACGAGTTTCCGTGGGTACAGGTGCGGGTGGGATCTCCGGCACCCCTACCCCCATGTTATATGTCGTTTCCGGACTGAATAATGCCCGTATCAACAGTGTAGCCACGCCCGCACTCCCCTGTAGTAGTAGTTGTAATGATGTACATAGTACGGAGATTAAGATCATAGTGCAAGTCACTTTTATCCATTCCAGACGCGATTTCCGTGAATTCGTCTGCAGCCGTGAACTTCCGTTGACTATGTAATATGCATAACAAAAACACCCCCCTTGTCGCGGGTGATAATAGCAGCGCCCATTTGCCTAAAGTCTGAGTGACTATTATAGCCCCCTTCGGGGGCGATAACTTGGTGGTGAATTTACCCTACAAACACCCCCTCCCAGAGAATCACCCGCCCCCCCGGTGAAAGCCAAAAATCACCCGATATGGGTGGTGATTTTAACCCGCGACCTTTCTCACAGTGACTATGGCGCTCAGCCACTTGGTATGCCCGATGAAACCCGATTCCTAAATACTTTGACCAGCACCGACGTAAGTGCACAGCACTAGCGTCATGATTCCAATGCGGATCAGGACTTCCGACTCGACAAGTCGGCGCTGATGTAACAGGGCTCGCAGATCGATGGATAGAACACCTCGTTAGCACACCACTTCCGCGTGATATTTACTATTAGAAGGCTACGTACGGTAGGACAAGTACTACCTTCACGACTTCATCGGACTAATCTCATATGATGTGCGTAATAGGGATATGAATTTTGGCCCATGCCACATAGAGTACCAGACGACATGATGAGCAACTCTATCCGCGGAACATCGACACTAAGACGAATGGGCGAGAACGTTTTCCACATGTCCCTAAACATTTCGCTTTGGTGCTCCGGACGGACCAAATATAAAGCTTTCTCGCCCGGGAACGCCGTAGCGGAATGCAAACGTCTGACATGCCAGCCTTTCATGTCACCAAGGATGCCATAAACCGGCGCGCCAACACTTACGCCGCATGACGTCTGCTCACCGTTTGGCCACCCCCTGGGTGCCTACAATCCTATTCACACTTCCGTGTTATCACGGACCCCCACTCAGCGATGACCACCACCGGCTCAGGAATGTGGTCAGGCGAGGAGCAAAGAGATCACCATGGTGGGCCGGCCCGTCGAGGCCCATAGAGACCAAGCCGAGATGGGGAAGCAGGGTGTTCGAACGCTCTACCATGATTGATTACAGAACACAAGATTCCTCCGGAAAAGGGGAGGAAAACTCTCCTGCGGATTCCTCGCAGTCTCCCTCTTGTGAGTGTAAAGTTGCGAATCTTGTCTTTCGGCCCTGACATATGGCCCACACTAATCAATGTTGCCTGAATGATTTCAACACCTTCATGGATTGTATTATTATCTGCGCGTCATTTCGTGAGAGATTTGACGGCGCGCAACTGGTTCCGTTCTAGACCGCTTTCATCCGACGACCTCTGCATAAGGCTCGAGACCTGGCACGGCCATTGACCTATCGGTATGTTCATGGCTTCCTACTCCCAGCAGAGAAACCCCTGCGTTCGTTCGTCGTACAGGGCCCCTCGTCATCTAGCACCTCATAATATAGATACCACAACCCGTCGCCTCAAACAAACGCACAAAACCCAAGGGATTCTGGAACAATTTCAGCCAAATCGACCTTAAAAGCGAAGCTCGTCTGGTATAAACGGCCCTGGGCGATTAGTGGGTGGATGAGTTCAAGGGTAGTGTCGATGGCGTACTCATCCAGCTCCCCTTCTACCTCTAAGTTCGCCCTGCTAAAGAAGGTCTAGATATGCTCTAATACCTGGCGCAAGCCGTAATCATGCATGTGACGTACTCCCTTGTGAGACCGGGACCCTGTTCGAAGCATCGATCTCCGGCCTATAGCACCCTTATTCAGTGGCAGCGGTATTACAGGGCTTCGGCGTTCTTTCTTTGGATGCCCGAAGCTATATACAATAAGAGGTCACAGGTTCAACAAGGAAGAAGAGCCTCGACCCTCAACCTCCACTATGCTGCTCCTCACAGCATCGACCTTGCGCACGCCTCTGCTGAAGGTGCCTATCCTCCTATCCAATGGCATCCTCACCTATATGGCCACCGGTGTCCCCAACTTCTCGCACCCGCCCGCCGAGAGTAAGGTCGTCGGCACAGACCTCATGACGCGCACGGCAACACTCCAGATTGCGCTTGCGAAAGTAACTATGGTGCGTCCCGTCGCAGGTTGTGGGGCCCTAGCTTGACGACGTTGGCCTTGCTATTCCCATCCAGGTCCTCTTCAATGGGCTCGCCATTGCAGAAATAGCTATTATCCTCGCGCAAGCGTTCCCAGAATCCCCTCTTTCTGTAGCCACACTCGGAGTCCTGACACCCTCTGGAGGGAGTCTGGCTCTGCGGATTACACCCACATTTCTCCTCGGTGTCGCGGTCAACACCGCCGGCGCAGCGATCCGCACGTGGTCGTTCAAGACCCTTGGAAAGTTCTTCACAGGGAAGATAGACCTCCACCGCGACCACGAGCTCGTAACGGCGGGCCCGTACGCATTCGTGCGCCATCCAAGTTACACAGGGTCTCTCGCCATCGTGATAGGAAACATTGTCGCACTGCTCTTGAGCGAAGGGTCGTATGCTGCCCAGGTGTTGACAACAGGCGCATGGTGGGGGGTACTCACCCGGAGTGCTGTCTGGGCCTTGATGGGATGGCGCGTAGTGGCGACTGTGTATCTCTTGCCGAGTAGGGCGATGGACGAGGATAGGCTACTGCGGGAGGAATTCGGGGAGAGGTGGGAAGCGTACGCGCGGAGAACACCTTACAGGATTTTCCCGTATATCTGGTAGCATGATTATCAAGCGAGCTGCCCCCTTCTGAAAATCTGAGCCCATGGATTAGACAGTGTTGAGAGTTTTGAAGGACGAGCGTAAGTGGGAACACACCTACGCTATGCACATCCCGCATAGTCACGAATACCGCCAGCATGGGTCTATTACATAATCCAAAGACTCAGCTGCGTGCACGGCATACTGCGAGTCCACGTTCCCAGTTGTCGACCTCTGCCTTCGTGTGCTGTGATGAACCTGCTTGTCCTCGCCTACCTGTTCTCTAGAGGGAAAGCCTACAATTACGAAGATTTTTCAGACTTCTTGCCCTCGTAGCGACCGGATCTCCCAGTTTAAAGACCAACAATCTATAAAGAACACCCGAGGAGCGTTTGCCTGCACCTTGAAAGGTGTATACCCAAGATGCGAGTCGGCCTGTTGTCGCTCGATTGGTTTTGCTCTGTTATCGTGTGTACCCGCTCCCCGACACGTCTTCGCATGCTAACTTATCTTCAGTAAGCGTTATAACTTACCAATACTACGACTCCGGCTGTCCCTAAGGAGCCAGATTCTAACGTCCCTGCTGCTCACTATCTTACAGTAATCCCATCATATGGTCGGGACCATCCTCGTGGTTTACGACACATGGGCAAGAAGTTCAGCCTACAGCCGATCCACATGACAGGCTTGGAGCACCAACGACTGCCGGTCACAGTCCTTAGTACCTCACTCAGCGCCGATATAACGTTTATGGGAAGTCCTGTGCTCCTGTAGAGCGTGCTCTCGGTAAAATTCATCAGAGTTCTAGGGTCTAGATGCCGGTAACTACATAACATGTCTTCCAACGGCCGTACCTGCAGCGACATCTCCCCATCTATCAACATGTTCCTCCTCACCTCTTCGTCCATATACACTCCTCTCCTCAAAATCCCCATACTGCTCACTAGCAATGCCTTCACTTACGTGGCCACCGGTGTTCCCAATATCGCTCCACCTAAGGATCCCAAACAAGTTGGGGTAGATTACGTGACTCGTAACTCGCCCCTCCAGCTGGCTATCGCGAGCGTGGCGATGGTGCGCACACCTCTTCGATCCTTTCGCTCACACAGATGAAGTTGTTTCCTTTCAGGCTGTCTTTAGCGGCCTCACCATTTTCGAGGTGGTCGCGATCACCGCTCAAACGTACCCTCACGCTCCCCTCTCGGACGCCGTCCTCGCGGCACTGACGCCATCCGGACGGACCCCAGACCTCCGCATCACACCCACCTTCCTCTGCGGCGTCACGCTCAACATCGCCGGCGCTGTACTGCGCGCGTGGTCCTTCAAAACACTAGGAGTCTTCTTCACTGGGCCCGTCTTCATCCGCCGTGACCAGCGACTTATCACGACGGGCCCGTATGCATTTGTTCGACACCCAAGTTACACGGGCGCCCTCGCCATCGTGGTGGGACCCGTTCTCGCGCTCTTCGTGAGCAAGGGTTCGTACGCCGCGCACGCGCTGGGGACCGACGCGTGGTGGTCACTCCCCGCTCGAGCGGCCTTTTGGGCTCTGATGGGGTGGCGGGTTGTAGTGACGGGATACCTGCTACCGCGGAGGGCTATAGACGAAGATAGGCTCTTGCGCGAGGAGTTTGGAGAAGAGTGGGAGGTTTATGCGCGAAGGACCCCTTACAGGATGTGCCCGTACATTTGGTGAAGACGTATTAGTAACTTCTGATGTTGTGGTTGTACACTGGAATATGATAGTGGTCGGCATACAGCCATGAGAGAGACTCATGCCAACGTGTCGAAGATCTCGAACAGCGAGATGTAGATTATAGCGAACGTAAACTCAGCCCTGTACATTCATATTTACCCAGCGATCAATGCACAGTCCAGTGTGTACTTAGTTCCTCAATCATGAGTATCCAACCCATACGATAACTCCTGTGAACCTGATAGGAGCCATATACAAAGATCCGTGTTTCGCCACGTAGGATGATACCGTAATGACCTGTTCGACAGCTCCTACTAGGTATCCACCAATATATAGTGGCAAGGGGAGAACGCTTGAATCGAGGAATATTCTGCTGACTAGATAGTCTTGTGATAGAGGTAGAGGAAAGGTGTATCCTCTGCAAAGTTTACGTTCAGTTAGGTTAGTAGGCACGGAACGGCATGCTACACTCACGCGGCACTGAGATGGGGCTTATGACCCGTATACAAACTGGTGGTTGTGTGTACTGGTACTAGCATGGTTCTCGTCGGATAAGCCTCCAGGGCCAGTATAGAAGTGCCACTGTTCTGCATCAGATGGCGAAGCGGTGATGGTACCGTCATCTGGAGGGAAGCCGTCGAGGCGGTTCACAGGGTCGAATGGCCACGTAATGGCCGGACCCGGTATGTGAACCGTGCCAAGGGGGAGACCCGTGTTAGAGTTAGAGTTGGTCATAGAAAATTCATGGTAGCCGAAGGACTGGCCTCCGCTATGGGCGGTGTTGGGAAGATGTGCGCTGCTAGTGTTGTATGAAGAAGGTGATCGGTCTGTATGGGCCATTCCATGCTCCATATTGGAAATCATCTCGGGTAGGCTGTTCCCAAGAAAAGTATGGCCATGGGGTTGGACCGTGGCCGACGTAACGCCGGTCGGCGGCGCGAAGAATATGAGATATCCTTGTCCTGTGCACAGAGCGATATTAATGACAAGCATTTAGTTGTGCGAAGGGCCCCCGTCACTCACCATTGCAAGCGCCACACGGATGCCTAATTGTAGTAGGCATCTTCAAGAGGTCACAATCGTATTTATGAGCTTTGACCGACTTCTTGATGTGACGTCGCGGCATGTATTCACAACTCGACGACATCCCTGATTCGATGCACCGGGTGCACGGATGCCCCCGGTTGCACTTCCTCCTCGAGTTTCGGCAGTTCAAGCACTATAATGATGATAAGTGCCCTCTGCTGCCCGCAGAGACCGATACTACACGTACCGCAGGTACATAGCGACCTCTCCCGGACGCGGCGTCTTTGGCACGGCGTTCACGTAAGTTGCGATCTGAGGAATGCAAGTATAGCTCATAAATTTCTGATCACGGGTCCTGAACTCCGTGCACGTGGCGTCTTCCCTTACCCATAGTGTCCTCGTAAGTGATCAACCGAAGAAAGCTGTCTTGAGTACGTATCAGGCGAAGCGAACTTGCACTTGTCGTAGAGGCGGCGAGAGGTAGTACAAGGAATAGCGCCGAAGCACTTAGGACCCTGTCAGGTGGGCTCCTCAGTACCATATGGATGGCGATAGTAGGAGTGGAGCGATTCATGCTTACTGTACCCTCAGGGGAACACCAGCGACTGACGATCTTAAGCCCTCCGGGCCTCACGACTCGTTGTGTACGGTGAGCCCGGGGGCTTGAGAGTCAGACGTCGGTTTGCGTAACACTACTGGATCGCTTCGAAAGGAAGGCACCCTGTCAAAGCGTATTCGAGGACATGAATGCGAAGTAAAACCCACTAGCAGAGTTGGAGTAGTCGACTTAGATGGATGATGGAGGGTGGTGGAGAGCTGGGGCTGTTATAATTCCGCAGGCCACCGTTATATGTCTGAGCCAGCATGCTGAGTGTTGGCGTACTAAACGAGGCTTGTGGGACGTACCAACGTTTTTACGCGCGGCGTTGTGAAGAGGCGTTAGCCAGCCTACTGAGCCGCTCCGACTCGGCGATCACGTATGCAACATGTGCGGCGGTGCGCCCTTAGAAGGCTTTCTGGTCAAGGGTTTGGTTTCCGTATGGAAGAGTCAAGGGGGCGCTTGGATTGATTTCGGTCCGTAGAACGATCACTCCGGTGTCCCCGAGCCGCCAGCCGGAAGGTGGGCCCCAGCGTGCAGACCGTGTGCCGGATAAATGCGTGGAACCAGGTCGCAAGGGGTGAGCTCGGAGGACCTAGGAATCTTGATCGTCTTCTTCGGTGTCTGGGGTAATGGCAGGCCACAGTTTCGTCAATGTCCGCTTGCAGTCTCCTTTCAATGAGGATTCCCGCGAGGTACCAACAAAACCACGTTCATGAATAATGCTTCCAGCAATCTTGGAATACAGCCTAATGTGTCGATTGTGCGTTGTGCCACCCCCAGACTAGGTCTGGCACTAACCACTGTTGCTATCAGACGGAGATTACAGTGGAAGTACGCAAACGAGCAACAGGAGGAAACTTACAATTCATTATATGAGCACTATACGGTTGACTACTGTTTATTAGTATATGGTTAGTGGGGGCCCAGGAGCTTACAACAGATCGATAGGCCCCCACAAAATAATGGTCCCTGGCCAGACTCGATGCGGACAACATAAAGTATCTTGCTTATGCGAGGGCTCTGGAGCATGAGCCGGGGCGTCAGCTCCCTCACCCTTGCGAGATACGAATTTACATAATTCGTTCCGTCCGAACCTTTATGTGAAGAATATTTTGTGAAGTGCCTGTTGGATCGATGGTAGCTGCAGCGTCCTAGAGTTGCTTTGCCGTCATTAGCCGCAGGCGTCACCGGCACAGACCACAGTTCGATTCGCTTCGACAACAATGCTCTTGACACGATTAGGTCGCACTCCGGACCATAGACTCCCGGGTGCCTTGCCTCACGGTGCGGACGCTTCTTGGAGAGTCCACGCGGATATGCCAGCGGTGATAAATTGAACGCACCCAAGGAGGAGACTTCTCAAGTTAAGCTGAGAAGCTCTTGATCCTTCCTGGCCAAGTTGAGCGGGCGAATTTGGTGGCTGTTCGGATATTACTTGTGTTGTGGTGGCTCGTTGATACATTGGACCCCAAATGGGCACGGATCTGCCCGAACCTTCCACGACTCGATAGCGTGTGTAGTATCTTCGCGCAAGCCGCATCACGGGGGAGCAACGGGGATACACATTGTTCCCAAAACGCAACCTTAAGCTTCGTGGACTAGACGTAATGAATCCGGGGACCAAGAACACGCACGAACATTTTTGTAGTATGCAGCCACTTCGAGAGACGCATCAAAAGGTACTCGGCGGACTACCCGTTCTCCGCCTCCTTATCTGAGCACGCCGTATGTCTTGTCCTGTCTGTCACACGCTTGTGCACATGATATAGTTCCATTGCTCCTCGATTTATCCTACACATCGATAATCCTACACCGTGTGCATTGTGTAACGCGACCGATGCACCGCACAGTCCTCATTCACGGTTCGGAGACGTTTACTTGGTGGCATGAGCAGCATCGTGCGGGGCCTATTGGGGTTGACATGAGGTTCACAACAGGTGCGGAGATGACAGAAAGAAGGGTTCCGTGGAAGGAGGGGACAGAGAGGAAGGGAAACGCACCGCTGACGTGATGTCAAGCACGCGGGCGAGCGCGTTGAACTCGTCGGTGGTCGGCGTAGCGGCGCCGGTGCAGACTGCCGATGAGGCGCATCTGTGTTCAGTGGGGTTCGGCGGCGCACTAGGGGAAAGGGGGGACTTACTGTCGACGACATGTTGCTCAGATTTGCCGATCGCAGCAGCGATCTGACCGTAAGACATCCCTGCACGAAAGCGTGACGTTAACACCATGGCGCCATTGATGCCAGGACGCGGTGCGTATAGGGGGTGGATCGCCCACCTTTCTTGTTCTTCGCTGCTGCGAGGGCGGCGCACTGGGGGTTAGGGGCCATGGCGATGAGTAGTAGTAGGATGGGGTTGGCGGTCAAGGCTGTACCTGTCGTCGAATAGGGTTGCTGGGTTTATATAAGGCCCGGGCGGGAACTTCTCGAGAGGGGCCGCTCTATCGACTGGAAACCGCTCAAAGGGGCGACTGTGCATCAGATTAGTAGCGATGTTATCAAGTATAATCTTATCTGAATGCAGTGTCGTGGGTAGAAGTGGCCCGGAGACGACCCGGAGAGCACGAGGTCGATGGGAATATGGTGTAAATATAAGAAGTGTCATATGAAGACAGAGGGAATCGGGTGATGAGCTCTCAATGGCGGAGCTGCCAAACCCACGGTCAGTTTGGGTGCAAGCCCCCAATGACCGTGCACGTTGTCAAGAGTTATCTGGTGTAGCACCTCATACATATGATATTACATGATGCGGCGCGTCCGTAGCTCCTGTCAATGTTCAGAAAGAGGGGGTAAGGGGCTGGTGGGAAGAGTTCAAGAGCATGGTGGGAAGCGCCTAATCCAGAATCTCGACGGCGCGCGACGCGCGTCGCGTATCCCACGTGGTTCCATCACGTGCCGTCCAGTGGCTCCCGATGAGGACACCTAGAAACTTTGGAGGATAGCAGTTCCCGTCCTCAACGTCCGCAAACTCCTTCCCTCAAGACACCCAACCACCCCAACACAATGGTGAGCGTCCATCCATGCATTTGCGATGTACAGGGGGCGAGATGGGCAGTCCGCATGCGCGCAATAGGCTGGATTGATTGACCAGATTTTGGATGTAGCCCCCCAAGGTCAAGAAGGTCGCAGCTCAGGCGGAGCCCACCTCGCTCGGTCCTCAGGTCGCTGAGGGCGAGCTTGTTTTCGGCGTTGCTCACATCTACGCCTCTTTCAACGACACCTTCGTTCACGTCACCGATCTGTCGGGCAAGGAGACCATCTCCCGTGTCACCGGTATGTCTATGTCTTGGTTGTACAGACATTGTTTCCCTGAGGAGCGGATGCTATAGGTGGCATGAAGGTCAAGGCTGACCGCGATGAGTCCTCTCCTTACGCGGCCATGCTTGCCGCGCAGGACGTTGCTACGCGTTGCCGTGAGGTCGGTATCACTGCCCTCCACATCAAGCTCCGCGCGACTGGCGGTACTGGCACCAAGACCCCCGGCCCCGGTGCACAGAGCGCGCTCCGTGCTCTCGCTCGTTCGGGCATGCGCATTGGCCGTATTGAGGACGTGACCCCCATCCCCACCGACTCCACTCGTCGCAAGGTCCGCATATCTCACGTGTTGTGCCTGTCTCGACGTATTTTAAACATCTTTCTTACAGGGTGGTCGCCGTGGTCGCCGTCTGTGATCTTCGGATCCCTGCGCACACAAAACATCATCTCCCGGATGGCTACTGCCGTGTATTATTGTACATGCTAGTTGCTCACGAGGAATGATCAGAGGTCGCTGCTCGACGCGCATCAGGTTCTTTGGCTCATACAAAGACCTGCCCCGCGGTCGATGCCCATGTTTCTCAGATAGTTTTGGTGTGCCTAGTGTGTGCGATATGCTGTATAACATGTGTTCGTCAGTCGATCCTCGACAGAAACAAGACCTGTGTGAGGACTCTGCCGGTCCAGAGGGAGATAATGCCGCTAGGCGCGCGCGTGTGCTACAGTTTCATTTCGCCACTGCTCTGCCCCACCTTCCCCAACTTGAATGCTCTCTTCTTGACTATGGAATTGAAACTGGTATATCGTGGCCTCCGCCAAGTTTCCGACTGGGCATTACGTTTTTATTCAGATGTCTATGTAGATGGCATCGAGAATGTGCCGAGGGACGGCCCCATCATCCTGTGCGTCTGCCCAGTCCCGTCTTCCTGAACGCTTCCCGAAACCTTGCTCTACCGTTCCTCTCATTATGAGCCATAGTTGTCCAAAGCCTATCGTAGTGTCTGACAGCCTTCATTTGTCATCACCAGAACTTCGTGCCATCACAATGAGATACTTGACATTGCTACTCTCGGTGAGCCTCCTTCCCCGTATCCCTCTGCTTCGTCTAACGCATTATCTCCAGCGGTGACTATTCCCCATGGCCGCCCGGTGTGCTTTTGGGCCAAGTCCACGCTCTTCAAGAATTTCCTTGTCCGCCACATCCTCCTTTCGTCCGGTGCCATCCCTGTCGCGCGCAACCCCAACAGTTCCCCTGGACCTTCGTCAGCAGCGCATGGTGACGCCACTACCCCCGCCTCCGTACACAGTACGCTCTTCAGAGAGACGTTCGCGGCGCTGGAACGTGGCGAAGTCATCGGCGTGTTCCCTGAAGGGACCAGCTACACCGAGCCGGGCATTGCGCAAGTCAAGGACGGCGCCGGTCGCGCCGCGCTCGAGTATGTCCAGTGGGCGCGGGAGGCGCGTGGCGGTCAACAGGAGGGGAAGAAGCTGCAGATCATGCCGGTGTCGATCGTGTATACGGACAAGTCGCAGTTCCAATCTGCGGTGAGTGGTGTTCTGCTCGACTTGCGCCGATCGCGTCGAGGACGCGTTGCTGACGTGGCTTGGGATGCAGGTCCGTGTGAGGTGGGGGAAGCCTATCGACGTCGAGAAGTTTGTGGAAGAGGGACACGCGAAACAGGAGGACGATAAGAGCGGTCTTGTGTCCAAGGAAGCCGTCAAGGCATTGTCCTCTGAGATCGAGAAGCGTATGCTCCAGTTGACGATCAACGCTCCGGATTGGTGAGTATGCTGCGTACGCTCGGCTTGTGCTCAGCATGCTGAAATTTTATCGTGCAGGGACACGCTTTACACTATTGAAATGGCTCGTGATATCCTTTGGGCATCTGAGGAGTTGTGGGGGAGTCACTTCGTTTGGATATCACGGAAGTGCGTGTTCTCCCCCCTCGAACTCGCTCATTGATTCATATCGGGCCTATACCACCTGCAGCCTCATTTCCCTGTTCTCTGACCCGAACGCTGCACCCACCCAAGCCAAGGCTCGCCAGGCTCTCCTCAAATATCATGCCCTCCTCTCCTACGCCAACGTCTCTCATTCGTCGCTCAACGCTATCCTCCCTGACATCTCGGTGAAACCGTCACGTCCTCGTGCTCTTTACGTCGTCCTCCGCGAAGCCCTCAAGACCGTCCTGCACCCACGCTTTGTCCTCTTCCTCCCCGCACTCCCCTTACACGCCCCGGCGTATCTCACAGGGCTCCTTGCAGATAAGGTGCTGAGCACAAAAGGCTGGGACGAGACGCGCGCCCAGTTCAAGGCCATCTTCGGTGGGCTCGCCGCAACGGTGGCCTATGGGGCGCTCGCACGCGTTATCGTCAAGGGGCTTGTCACGAATTCCGTGGGGCCACTGGCATGCGTGAAGGTTCCGCGCCTGCTTGCACCGGCGCTGAGGCTCGTGTGGACGGCTAGCCGTTGGTTCTTCGATGGACAAACGGGGCGCTTGGGCACGGCCAAGGCAGCCGCTGGTGCGTTTGGTGTCTTCTACTTGACTAGCTTCGTTGTCTCTCGTTGGCACAACTACTGGGTCGGCTGTGAGTGCATTTAATTCCCGGCTCTCCGCATACACTGACGCTCTTCATGTCACAGCCAACTACACACAATTCAAGCGCCTCCTTGCCTCTTTCAAGCTTTTCCTCGGCATCCTTGCACCCACATCAAGCGCGCTCGCTGGGCCCGCTCTTGTGCCATACACGCGCACGCCCGTCCCGCCTCCAAACCCATACATCAAGCGGCGCCCGGGGTACGACCAAGTGCAGGCCCCTCAGCCCCCTGCGCCTTTCGTAGCCCCGCATCGGCTCGTGCGTCCGCTCCTTGACGCCCGCGCAGATGCCACCCGCGCGATGTGGACGTTCCTTGTGGACTCAAAATACCTGCACGGGCTTGTCACGGCGCGCATGCGCGGCGAGGCGTGGATGCAGGTCGGACCGGCGAAGCGGCACGAGCTCGTCCCATAGGCTGGATTCTTCTGGAGGCGATCCAGCCTGTTGTGCGTATTTTGATCCATGTCCATGTGGAGTTTCTGGTCAGGTGTTTGGGAACTTCGTTTCTTTGCATTATACATTCCTGGACATGCATGAACGACCTGTCGTCTCTGTAGACCTCGTGTTAGGAATACCATCTTCGGGACGTCTCAAATCCATCGCAGCGGTCTTTCTTTAACATCATAATACATCATTGGGATATCCGAGCTAGTGCGTAAAGCGTGAAGTAACGTATGGCGTGCGTACATAATTCGCGTAAAAGTCTCCGAGGTCAGGAGGCGCGACCGGACGTGGGTACTCGTACAGGGGTATCATCGTCCAGTCGACCACGGGACCAGGGACGGTCGTAATCGTCAAGTGAAGGTACAACGAGGTGCTGTGAAGCACGAACGTGGTATGGGAGCGTGGGGGATAACGTACTCTTGAACAAGCAGGATGAACTGGCGGGCTAGGAAGGACATTATAGTCATTACAACGTGGGATTAGTTGTGTGGGTGCAAGAAGCGGACGCGGATGTGGATGTGGATTGCGGTCAGTGACGAGGAGGACTACGGCGTGGGTGGGTGGCTACAACGATGTTTGGGTTTGTATTTCTAGTAACTGTGCGACTGGAGGAGCAAGAGAGCCGGAGTAGATGAGGACAGCAAGCTAGCAGGGGTAGTAAACAAAGCACCAGGGAAAAGTGATCCGGAGAAATAAATAGGCATAGTTGAAGACACCAAAGGAAATAACGAGACGGAGGGGGAAAGTCTAATGTAACACCGAGAGCAATAGGTTAGCGGGGAATTACGAAGTGTTTTTAGGCGCGCTCGTCTGTCCTACAATCAGCGCAGGACTCAGACGAGAGACCCAAGGCGCAGGATCAGCTACCGGCCGCTCCTCGCGTTCCATGCGCTCCCGAATAGGCTCGAGCGTCGGCCAGTCATGGGACGTGGAGCGTGAATGCCTGCAGCCTCCTCTCCGGTCGCGGTAACTGCCGCCGTGTTGTTCTCCGGGCCAAAGTTGAGCAGGAGCGAGCCCAGGCTTCCCGGGACGGCGTTGAGAGCCTCTGCCCCGTTAAGGGTGCGAGGTACGGACTCGTGGCTCTTCTGCGACGTCTGAGACCGAGATTGAGGTCGGTACGGCCCATTCGAGGACGCGGAAGCGTAGGGTTGCATATCCGCTGGGGTGGCCCTCCAAGGGGGTGCGGGCTCCTCCTTCTCGGGTACGGTGGCAGGGAAGACGGCAGTGGAGCCACGGCGGGAGCGGCGACGGTCCCGGTCCCGGTCGGACGAGCGGTACGAGCTCGAGGTGCTGGAGCTATGGGCGCTGTGAGAGCTCTGTGCGCTGTGAACGCTGTAGTGGCTGAATGAACTCGACGTGCTCTCAGCATGCGAGCGAGACGACATGCCACTACGGGGGCGGGACTGGGCCGGTTGGGAAGCGTCGGGAGGAGATGGGATGTTGGACGGGCGGACGCTGGCATAATTGGTGGCCGGGCGGGAGCTGTAGAGCGCGACGCCCGTGCGCGGACCGATCATAGCCTCATCAGGGTCACCACTGGACATGGAAAGGTGACGGGAATGGTGGGTGGATGGCCGTGAGCTGCGAGAGGCATCGCGTTGGGAGCTCCTCTCGGACTGCCTTTCCTGCGACTGCGATAGCTGCATGAGGGACCGGTTGACCTCCTCTAGATCCCGTAGGCTAGTGATAGCCTGTCCAGAGGGAGGGGCATTCGATTCCAAGATGAATTCAGGCATCTCTACATCCCAGTCGCGTGAGGCATCGGTATGGCCGGAAATAGATGCGTTATCCCTGTACGGCTGTGATCGGCTGTGACGAGGGGTGACGGCGTCGGTGAGGACGACGGGACCTCCGTTAAGATCTCCAATGGGGAGCTCGTCTAGCGACTCATAAGGGAGCGGGAAGGGGTGGGGCTCCGGTAGATTCTGGATATTGCCCAGATTATTGAGGCTCGAGTTCCTTGTTGACGGCACCGGAATGGATCCCCACGTAGAGGCCGGCGAGGGTTCAGGGCCGGTGTGCCCGAACGTTGCAGGACCCAAAGACTCGCGGGGTTCGGGAAGGGAAGTGAGGCTGAGACCAAGCGGGTCCGACGCAGATCGAGACCCGCCGGATCGCGAGCTACCTGCGGGAGGGGCATGTAGGATGTTAACTCCACTAATTGACACGTTGGAGCTGTTCGCCGTGACAGTTCGGTCTAGTGCACCGGACGGGTTGCGGAATAGCGTCGAGACTGCCGTAGACGACCCAGGTAGAGAGTCATACTGACTTGGGCGGCGGACGGCACCCGTGCTTGGGCCTGCGGTGGGGACCTCGGGAACCCCAGTCAGCTGAAGGGGGTTCGGCCCCGGGGAGGCTCCGTTCCGGACCTGGCGCCAGTCGTCGTCCACTTCGGACGGCTCCTTCGCGATGACGTACGAATGGCGGCTCTCGGTGCCGCGTGCACGCACGGGCAGCTTCGCAGCTTGCTCCTCGGGAATCCACGTGATACCAATGTTAGGTACAAACGCGGCCACGTAACCCTCCTGGTGGGCGGGGCCGGGGCGCCAGTCCATCGGAGATCGACCGGACACGGAGACATCCGGTGGAGAAACGCGACGGATGGAGCCAGTGTCCGCGGCGGCGCGAGGAACTACTGGCATTGACGGCGGAGGTGGTGGTATAACCGGTGGAAGAGTAGATGACCCAGCTGAAGTCATGTTCAGAGGATTCGTTGATCTCCCGATTATAGACTCCAGCGGAACTTCGTTCGGAAGGATTTCATGCGGCTCGTCAGGCGGCCCGACCCAAACGCAAGGCGAGCCGGGTTTAGGGGCGTACTGCTGAAGATGAGGAGGCCAATGGATGGTGGCATTTCCGAGGGGAACAACTTGGGGAGTGTTAAGGACGTTGAACAGGGGGCCGCGTGGAGTACTCTCTTCGATGTCGAGGCGCGGGGGAACAACCTTTCGGGAGGGAGGCGCACCAGGCACTACAAGATGAGACCGCCGTTTCTGTTCTGGGCGAGGTTCGGGTGCAACCGCGGCCGACCTGTTCCTGGGTTGCTGTGACTCATGCGGTGGGAGAGGGTCGCCTGCGAAATGGACCGAGGCACCGCGGGATCGCGAGCTGCCCGAGCTACCAGAGCTGCTCCGTGACTGAGACGTCAGTGCGACTGGGTACGCCGGAGCGGGTTGCGATGGCGGGGATCCCAACCCCAGTGAAGCGACACCTATTTGCGAGGAGCGTGAGTTGGCGAGGGCGTGCTCGCGCCCAAGATTGGTCACGAGCGGGATAATTTCCGGAGGACGTGGGAGGGGGTTCGGGGACGTCGTGTACCGATCTAGTTCCGTCTGGATACGGTCCTTCTCGCCTCGGAGGGCGGCGAGGTCAGCTTCAGCTTTGGCGACCTGTAAGTCGGAGGGCGCGACTGGTCAGTCTCCGTCGTAGTCCTACCATAAGCGCATATAATCACCTTACTAATGACGGGGACGGTGTGTCAGTCGTCACATGCTGAGAGTGTGATTTGCAAGAGAGCACTCACGCCTCGTATTCCGCCCTGATCTTTTCCTGTTCAAGGAGAATATTCTGCTCGACGACCCTAGCGATGTCAAGCTCATTCTGTTTGACGTGAGCATGCCGCTCGTGAGTCGCGCGCAACGTCTCGATGGTCTGGTCGTCGATAGTCTTCTGCATCTGCAGCGCCTTGTACTGGTGCAGCGCAGTGATGGCATTGCGCAATGGTTGATGCTAAAGCGGGAAATGCGCGTGGTTCGACTTGTCAGCTCGGGCGGTCCCACGATGCCGCAAGAGCGGAGACAGCAGTAGTGGTCTGAGGACGAACGTACCGTAGAGCTCGTACGCTGCGATAACCACGCCATGACCTCCTCGACGAGCGCGTTGACGTCCGCTTGCTCTGCGCCCTCCGTAAAGAGCATACCCGCTCGGCACATGAACTCGCTTTCTTCAGCCGCGCTACCCGCGAGGGCCGTGCCTTCCGTCGGGGGCCTGTCGACGTGCAGCTTCTTGATGCGCTCCGGGTTGAATGCCTTACGGCACAGCGGGCAGTTGCTCGGGCTTACGGTACGCAGGCAGCTGCTCGGCGACCAGGGAATAGTACGCGAAGATGGGAAATCATTAGCCAGCCTCGCAGGCGCGCACAGCAGGCGGAAAGCTAGGACGCACCCATGACAGAAGACGTGTCCACACTGGATCGCATGCGGCGTTTTTGTGGGTGTGGACCAGGTGTACGGGTCAAGGCAGACGTCGCACTGGGAGGAGGGGTGGACGATGAGCATCGCTGCTCTCTCTAGCCTCTGCAGGCCGAGTGTGCGGCTGAGTGCGTCGAGAGGGCGTGTGTTTTTGTCTAGGGGTGGATATGCGGGTGAGAGGGGAGGGAAGAGAGTGTATGTGGATTTTGTGCGCGCCCACTGGACGAGAGGCCATCACAACAAGCCAACACTGCCACCCATTTCGGGAAGGTGCGGTGCGGGTTTCTGCCTCCGCCTCCAAGTCCGACGGGAAGCTGGAATTCGCGCGGACAAATCATGGATGTCCAGTTGGCATCCTGGAGAAACAGAAGCAGCCAGCTGAGGAAACACGACTAGGGCGGACTAGGTTTCCAAGACGGATAATCCGGATACCCAACCCAGGGGTGCGTGGCGTAGGAGGCGTTATGGCGCGCGCTCTCGACGGAATCTAAAAGTCAAGATGATCGGGGCAAAGATAGACAGGTAGAATACACGTGGAATGGAGCTAGCATAGTAGTAAAGGCATCAAGTACGGTAACAAAAGGCCGCAGAGAGGCGGGAACAACGAGGGAAAGTGACAGGGACAGCAGGTGCCTCGCAGGTGTCTATGTATATACCCATCGGCACGACTACTTTGAACCGCAGTGGTTCAACCCCGCGCCGCAGAACTGAGCCATAAGAATCCACAGAAGAACCTATATAGGGGGCCCGATCAGCCACGACGAAGTCGCCCGAGATGAATACACGGATGAACTTACCAGGCCCACGACCACGCTCAGCGCCAGGATCCGCGTGTTCTTCCACCACATGCTGCGCCGCACATTCCTGGCGCCTCGCCTGAAAGCCGTGGCCTGACTGGCCATCGTGTCCGTCTTATCTACGAGCAGCTCGATGCGCTCCCCACGGGAAAGGATCTGCTCCACGTTTTGCACCATGATGTCCTTCACTTGAGCAAGCTCTGTCTGGGCGCGGGTGAGCTCGTCCGTCGGGGGGTTGGTGTTGTATTGGGTCATCAGCTGCGCAATTACAGGCCCGAATGTGCCTTGTTGCGAGTAGGCTGGAGGGTCGGAGACGGATGAGGACGACGCGGAAGGGAGGGACGTGAACTTTTGTTGTAGCTCAGCAAGGAAAGTGAAAGGCATTCGTCTAACACAAGCTCATTAGAGGAAGGACTGAAGCGTGAGTCTAGATAACGCACCGTCCAGCTGCATCCTCTGCCATAACCAAGTACGTGAATCCGCCTTCCGACACATAATGGAATAGATACTGTTCCCAGACGTAAGTAAGCTTGCTATTATTGGGTGGAATCTTGGACAGAATTGTCTGTGTCGCTAGTATGTGGATAATTGACCGGTCGGTATGCCTCTAGAGTAAGAGAAGAGGGTCTACGCACCTTGGGAGAAGTCCCGTTGACCCCCCTGGTGTTCCGCCAAGATGGTGGATCCCCTAGCTACGAGTGCATGAATCTAAGTCATGTATTCAGTACAATGCCGACTTTATGGATCGAGTTTCTCACTAGAGACATAGTGGGGCGTGCGGGGGGTCTCAAGATCGTAGAAGTGAAGAGAGGGCTTGGAGCCGGACACTGCGCCTCCACCGCCGCCGCATTCCGAGGCCGCCTACCGCCCGTTACCAAGTGCGTCAGCGTCACAGGGGCACCGCCAGAATAACGTGATGTGACTGTCATGTCACACCACCGTTACTGCTGTAAGTTCCACGTGGACAGGGCGACATACTCACGAGCCCGCTGAGGTGGAGGTGCCAGCACACGTTCACTTCTCCACCCACCGCCGCCATGGTATGTCGTCCCCCTCGATCGTCCTGAGTCTCGTCATTGACAGTGTACCCTCCGAACATGCAGTCCGACTCTGAATCCGCTCGCTCGACCAAGTCTTCCACCTCCGTGGCGAAGCCCCCTGGTGCACAAATTAGGTGCGCAAGACTGTGTTGCGGTGGCTGAAGCAAAATCCCAATGCTAACCCCCTTCCCCCATTCCAGGCGGAAAGCGACTGGTTCGCAGGTCTCCAAGCCCAACTCCACGCGTGCGGCGGGTGCCGGCGGTTCGTCCAACACCATGCTTAAGCTTTACACGGATGATTCACCAGGCCTCCGGGTGTGAGTATCTTCCACTACCTTTCCCGACACACCTCTACCACAGCACCTCTGTTTCCTAATCTGCTTCTGATAATCTTCTATTACTCACACTTTTCCTAGTGACCCATTCATCGTCCTCGTCCTCTCCCTCTCCTTCATTGCCTCCATCTTCTTCCTCCACATCTCCGCCAAGGTTATCCGCGCCTTCACCAAGTAAACCGCACCATTCAAGGACGGCTTCACACATTTGGGACGATTGGAGCACATCTCGCCGAGTACTTGCAGACAGCAGGAGGGTCGGGTCGGGCCACGTGTGGTGGATACCCCTCCCCTATCATGCGCAGAGGGGACCTGGTACGACGCGCTGTTGTATCAAAAACGCTCTCATGGGTGTTGCGTACTATCTATATTATTACGACCTCGCGTTGCCTAATGGTGAGCATTATTACCCATAAAGCCGTGTGCACAATATCTTCACCCGACTACATACCCACAATTTGTGGAAGGAGCAGGACTGAATACTGCCGACTCGACTTCTTGCACTTCCCCAACCCCATACCTTGTGCTCTTGCACCCTAAACGGCCTGTCCATAGAGTCAGCGAGTGCAGGTTCTGTCTTCTGTCATATGGGAGTTGCCCGACAGGAACACGGGGCACACATGCATCCATATGCCATGTACGACCAATGTGCCTGCAGGGCGTCATGACAGGTCCGCTCTCGGTTTCCTACACCACTCCCGGTGTTCGAACTATTCACACTCTATCGCACATTCCCCTCACAGCGCGCCCCATGTTTAGAAGCCCAGAAGCTGTGCCTTCTAGCCACTAGCGATAGGCCTCGCAGTGTTGAGGGAGCGCTCTCCAGAAACAACCTCTGAAGTCTAAATACGCGCACATTGCCATCACTCAATGCTACGTGGCCAAAATGGTTGGATCCTCGGGCGCGTCTGGCTCGGCACATACTATACAGACATCGCCCGACGCTCTCTCCGGAGGAGTTCTAGCAGCGTACACCCCGGGATGCGGCCCATACCCCAAGGATCGCCTCCACTCCAAACGGTCCACGACACTACGCCCAGACGCCGACTGTTCTCGTCTGCGACACGTTGAAGGGTCCCTTCCCGCTTCTCTCCTCCCTCCCGCGGCAGTATTTCCTCGCGCGCGCCCCCTGCCCATCGTTCGCGAAGGTTCGAACCTGCTGCGCACACGTTGCGTCATCTTCCCCTCGCTCTCGGACAGGAGAGTCGTCCTTCCGTTTCCGCGTCCGCGTCCCCGCGCGCGGGCCTCAAGGGAGATGAAACCTAAAAAGCCCGAGGGAGCGCACCCTCGAGCCTCATGGCTCGCGTACGACAGGCGCGGCAAACGACGCCCCACCTTCTTCCGCCTTCGATTTATTCCACCGTTCTCACTCGCCCCCCTCCTCCGTTCATTATGCTCCCCCGATCGCGCGCCAAGCGACCATCGCCCGACCCGGGCGGGCGGAAGCCCGCGCGCGAAGACCCAGGCCTCGCGGCGGGGCGCGCGCCCTCGGGCGACGCCTCGCGGCCTGGAATCGCGACGCCGAAAAGCCAGAAAACGCGGCCTCCGCTCGCCCGTGGCGCGCGCGGCCAGGGCCCAATCCGCCGCGAGCCCGTCGCGTCGCGGGGCGGCGGCGGTGCGCGCGGCGCCTGGCCACAGGGCCCACCATGCGACGTACACGCCGTTCGCCGCCAGGCCCCTTTTCCCCGCCTTCCTTTTTTCCCGCAGGGCGCTGCGCGCGCGAAGTCTGTTCGAGGCGCCCGTTCCCCGCGGGCCTTCGCGCACGCGCCTGGCCAGACCCCTCGTACGGAACTGCAGCCTGCAGTGCGAGCGAGGCGGCGAAGGCGCGGTGCTGTCAAACCTCGACTACATGCTGCCAGTCGCGGCCTTGCGCGGGTTCCGATCGCTGCGTGGGGGGCCCTCGTACAGTCTCGAAGACCTAAACGGTGCAAGCGCCTGGCCACACGCAAGGTGTTCTCGAGCGCGCTCTTCGCTCTTCGCGCCTCGCCGTGTCGTCGCTCAGGACCCGCCCCCCTCGCGGCCGTCCAAAGAGCGCGCGCGCGCTCTCACAGCTATACACCGGCTATCGCGAAATAGGCTCGCACACAGGGTGCACCAGCGGTGCCGCGGCAGCAGCGAAGTTCGCGGGGAAGTCGGGAACCATGGGTCAGTGGATCAGTGTGGCCAGGGTAGGGGCAGAGGGTGCTGTATCCGGCATGCAGCGTGTGGCCGCGGGATCATGCGTCATAGGTCATGCGTCATGCGTGCGGTCGTGGAAAGCCATTAATTCCGTGCGGTAGGGTGTACAAGCTGCTACTACGAGGCGGGACAGGTGTATCGTACAACAAGAGGCCACGCGCGTGTGTGCCTGCGGGCATCAGACCAATGCGTGATCCGTAAAATGTCATGGATAGGTGCAGGGCACCGTACAAGTACACGAATGCTAAGTGTGTCCGAGGTGATTGCAGATGCAAAGAGGAGACCGAGATGCGCGCCGTGAGAGGTCGTGAGGGAGAGAAGCAGGGGCGGAAGCTGATCGAAAAGGTGGTGGTGCTTCGGGCATACTGGAGACGGGTAAATGCTGTGAATGGGAGGGTCGGGGTGAGAAGATGAAGAGGGGATAGGGAGGGAGCATGCGCGTATAGATAGTATACATCGAGAGCGCGGGACCCATCAAGGGGCTCCGTCGCTCGGGTGTCGTGCTGGCTCATACCTCGGCTGTGGCGATGTATAAGGGGATAACGGAGAAACACAGATCACGGAGAGCGTCGAGTGGGGAAGGATGTCGCGCCAGTCTTCATCGGCCTCACGCGCGTCCTCGCCGTCTGTGGATCGAGACTTGACGATAAGATCGAGAAACTGATCCAGAAACGAAAAGCGGAGTGGGGGAAGGACGGAGAGCTACTACCAGGGAAGCCCCACCAATAATTTAGATGACACGAGGCCGCGGGGCCGTCGTGCCTGTCTAGCGTCAGCTAGCACACTTTGTTCGCCGCCCAGACGGGTACCTGTGCAGCGGGTGTGGCCAGCGAACACCGGAATGGGCACACGGCCTCCACACCTCTATGCGGGAAAGAGAAGTTGACGGAACCGGAAGGAGTCGAACGCCGCCGCCCCCGCTCCGCGACTATGAGACCCGTGGCGCCTCGGCCTGGACGCGCATACTCCGAGAGAGCCCCGATTGGTAGCCCATCGTGGACGCTTTGCCTCTCGAGATGCTGCCCGAGACGCTGGAGGCGCTATCGCGGCGCGTTGACAGCGGCCTAGGCTGGCCTTGCGACGAAGTCGGGTAGAGCTGGTGGAGTGGGGGCTCGCGGGTCGCCGCGACGTGGGAAAGGAGAGACGAAGTCAGCAAAGGGGCGGGGCTAGGGCCCACGGCGGGCGTCGATGGCATTGTCGAAGCCGAGGAAGATGGGGCGTTCTGGGAGTTGACGGAGGACGCACGGGCGCGCTCGCGCTCCGCTGCGGCGGTGCTCGCCACCGATATCGGGGTGGGAACGCCGAGGAGCTGGTGCTTGTAGGGCGCGGGGTAGTCCCTCTCGGGCGTGTGGGCATGGGACTGGGAAGTCGGAGAGGGCGTACGCGTTGAGGACATGGCGGTGGGGTACATCGAGCGCGCGCGGTCTTCGGAAAGAGAAGGTTTGCGCGTGTGCATGCCGGAGGAGTAGGGGTCGTGTAGCACGTCTCGAAGTTGTGCGAGGCGTTCTCGACGCTCTTGCTGCTCCTTGAGTTCTGGGTCGTATGCTAGAGTAGGATCCGCACGGAGTCCGAGGGCGTTCTCGGGCACGCGGCCGACGGAGTTCGACACGAACTCTACGGGGCGAAGGTTGTAATGGATGGGCGCGGCCTTGGGAGAGGTCGAGGAACCGGACATGTGGACGTCGAGCATGCTTCGCGGCACAGAGATGGACATCGCGTCCGGATCGGGACGAGAGAGCAGCGAGGAGTTGCTACGGGTGCGGTAATCCGATCTGGATTTGATGGGGATCGACTGCGATGCGGACGAGATGGAGACGCCGTTGCTGACGCGGCTGCGGTCGTCATCGATGGTATCGTCGATGTCGTCTGTGAGGGGCGCAAAGTTCGTCAGGCTGGGCGGGAGTTCTGGAATGGAGTGGTGGAGAGCCACGGGGGAGAGGTGGAACACGGCATCCTTGCCAGCCAGCTGGGTGGTGCCATCTTCCTTGTAGACAGTCAATTGCTCAGCCTTAGCCCCAGAAATGTCGTGGAGGTAGAGGTGGCGAGGGCTGCGCTTGGCCTTATCAAGCTCCTCGGACAGGCGACGGCACTCGTCAGAGGCGTCGTTTAGCTATTCAAAAATCCCTAGGTAAATTGATCAAATAATGCAAAAGAATGACCGCGTACTTTACTGTGGAGGACAGAGTGGATCAGAGAGAGCGAATGCACGAAAAGACAACGGACTCACACTTTCCACTCATCGCACTCCTTGCGCAGGCGCTCCACATCGTCCTTGAGCCCTTCCTCGGCGGTCGCGAGGCGTTCACGCTCCTTCTCAAGCTCCTCGTACTTCTCGGCGGCAGCTTCGCGCTCTTCAGCTAGCTTCTTGTCCAGACGTTGTCGCTCTTCCTCAAGCTCCTGCCTGAGACCTTGTTCGGTCTCGGCAGCCTGCTCCTTCAAGGTCTCCATCTTCGACTGCAAGCCGGTGTAGCGGATGAGCAGCAGATACGCAGCGCGCAGATCGGGGTGCTACAGCGATTGTGTTAGAACAGTCCTGGTCGCGACCACGTGAATGTGCAGACACACCTCGTCAGTGGGCTGCGTGCTCAGCCAACTGCGTACCTCTGCGACGAAGTTGTTGAACTCGTCGCGGGACGAACCGACGAGGACAACCTGCGAGAGGGCAGACTGGAGGCGGCGAGCGCAAAAAGCACTCTCGCTGAGCTCGTCCGAGGTGATTAATGGGGTCGTGGGGGGGAGGGCCGCCTTGTCGACATGCAGCCTCCTCGCGTCCGAGGGGTGGAACGGGAGGCGGCACAGGGGGCACAGGTGCCGTGGCAACATCGCGAGGCAGCTGAAGGCAAAATTGGGGTGGGGGGATGAAGGGGGGTGAGGAATGGCGCGCCATCAGCGATGAGGACACCGACACAACAAAGGAGGGCATACCTCTGGCAGAATATGTGCCCGCATGTAATGGCGAGGGGTTCCTTGTGTCCATGGTAGCCTTCAAGGCAGACGTCGCAGCGGGAGTTGGGGTGGAGTACGAGCATGATCGGCAGAGGGCGAGACCAGCGCGGGCGCGGGGGGCAGGGGGAGAGGAGGAGGGGGCCGGGATAATAAGGTGGAAGAAGCCGGACGCCTAGCGTACATCGCGTGCCAGCCGGGCCATGTACAAGGTGGGCGGAAAGGACATGTTGGACGTCGCAGCCGCCAGGTGCCGCGGAATCGGGCCTGCATCTCAGTAGGCGCCGTTCCACAGCGAAGAGCCTTGTGACGGCCCCCAGGTGGCATACTGTTACCGAAGACCCGGGGCGCTATCGGCACGGTGGTCTCCGGGAACATCGTCTACGGGGATGAAGCCACTCGATAAGAGCGGAGCTCGACCGCGGGTAGCGCCTTCCCAGGCGCTATCTGGGGGCACTGGAACTGTCCGACACGGCGCCCCCGTCCAGACGCCCCCGGGGAATAGCCAGCGCTAAACTCCTCGACACTGCCCAGTGCCCGGAGCAGGTGATCGGCTGCCGGATCGAGTGTCCTCGCTCTGCGAGCCTCGTGTGCCACGCCGCCTTACAAGCAGCCCTGCAGTCAGCGCGGTGGCACCGATGGACCAGGCATCGGGTCTGTGGGCCTCCTCGCCGCAGTTACGCCATATTGCGTGAACCTCCCAATGCGCCCCAGACGCCTCTGCGGAGGCAACGCTTGCGGATCGCTACACATCGCCCCGCCATGCGCAGTGCCACCCCCGTTCCATGCGCCGCCGCGCGGTGCATCGCATGACCGGCAGCTCGCAAGAGAATGCTTCACAATGGCAAAGGGACGGACCTGCTGCTGTGTGTCTCCATACAGGAGTGGGAGGGCCGCCTCCACGTGCATGTCACCGTAGACGCGGTGTCCGAATTGAACGGCCTGTGCCACGATGGGAGCCAAACCAGCAATAAAATGGGGGTCGGGTGGGGATGCCGAGGGGGTATGTGCAGAAACTCCCAGACCAACACGCGCTGGAGCTCCCCGCGACGAGGTCCAAATGACAGAGAGAGCAGGCCCCGGTTCTTGGAAGTCGGCTGTTGGAAGCCGGAACGTGTGAATCCTTTGTTCTATGGGGGCGGGGGCGGTCTCGTCCGGTACATTGTCCCAGTAGTCGAAGATCGTTTGGAGGGTTGCGGGCTTCCCAGTTAATAGATCGTCGCTGCGTGAAGGGGGGCTTCCGGAACTCAAAACGACGATCACGGAGGCCACCTCCGCAAAGCGCAGACTCGCGAGGATATAATATCGACCTTGCGAGTCGTGCGTTGAGCGTGATTGAGGTGGGGTTCCAACGTTTCGCTATACATCCAGCGAAGACTCGTCGCGTTCTGAAAATCCCTAACCCCGAGGAGGAAAGTCAATGGACTGAGCGAAATGAACGGGGACTCCACATACCTGTGCCTCGCTTGGCGGCGAAGGTGGCACACTTTGAACACTAAAGTATGACCCACGCTATCCCGCAGGCGAAGATTGGGTGCTATAATGGGCCACAACGAAGATTATGTTTCTGCTAGTGAGTGTATGTGTTAGAGATACTCAACAGCGTCTTCGACATGAGCCGCGGATGCAAATTTTGCAGTGACGTGACTTGATCACGTGCCGTGACATTTGCAAAGGTCGGCCGCGGGGTCCTGACCCAGGCACAACTCTGTTCTCCGAGGACTGACTCGGAGGACAGCTCTGTCGTCGTGGCCGTTGCCCTCAACGGGGCTGTTGTGTTCTGAGAATACCCGAAGACTCAGCTCTCAACACCTTATCAGGGTTCCTGCCATGCTGATTTGACATATACCGTGACATCACATCCAGTAAAGCACTACAAGCCACAATAGTGTTACGAGGCTTGCGCGTGCGGTCTCACACGCAAAGAATCGTGGTGAGTGATGAGCCCCCTCGTTCAATTGACCGTCACACTCATCACCGCTGATCTGAAAATAGTACCCTCGTAACTCGCGTAGTGGCGGAGTCCGCGTCGTCCCCAGGCTCGTTGACAGGCATGAGCCAGTAGCTGCTCCTAAAGGCGAACAATGTAGGTCACTCGGATAGCTTCCGCACGAGGCATCTCTGAAAGTATCGACCTTGTCATATTGCTAGGATCGACTACCCAAGCACTTCTGATCTAGCCTCCCCACTGTGTCGAAATGTCGTCGGCGACTAATCCAGGGCCGGCCCTATGCATGGCGTTTGGCTTGGTCTGTTTGTTCGGCGGATCTGATAAGCCCTCTCCGGACAATGTCACAGATGATGGCGATCGATAAAACGCCAGTCTAGGACTCTCCAGGGCAATACCGGTTCGGCGGCGGCACGGTCCGACAAGCGCGTTCTCTGAGCTCATTTTGCGGCGTCCAGGATAATCTCGACATGGAAGCAGTCTCAGTGAGCTCAACACTGCCCCACAACAAAGCGCCAACGGGGTATATGCATAGAATGCCGACACTTCCAGGGGACTGTGGCAAGGGACTTGGGCCTCGTGAGCGGCCACTGTGGCCGGCCAACGGTACGCGTAGGTTTCACCACCACGATACCGCCCACACTCAGCGCCCTAACGGTTACACACAGGACCATCTATTGACTCTCACGACGCATATCTAGCCGCATGAACTGCAGTCCGCGGCGCGATCGAGCACTCAGCTATGATGTGCCCCGTGCGTCACGGGAAGTCCATGGCCCGTCCTCCGAGCCCCACTAGACCCAAATCACAAACGGCGTTCCGACCCATCGTTTCGTCTCGGCACGATGATTGGTTCGCATCCCGCGGCGCGTCTGGTAAAGGCACACGAGGAATCGAGACACTGTGTGTCCCTGTTGGCCTCCGAGGCGAACGCGTACCCTTCGTGGGTCGGTCGTACCACTGCATCCCGGAGCTACTCCACATTGTCATCCACATCACAGACCCTCAACGACATTCCGCAACCCATAATCCCGATGCACCGAAGGTCCCGTCTTCCACTCCACGGCCGTGCCCCGGGGATGGCGCCCCCGAGCAGGACCAGCCAAGAATCGGCAGTGCCACCCCTGCGAAGCGCTGCACCAAGCGAGGGAAGAGAACCAAACGTCACGTTCGGGCCGTCCTCCTCGACATCTCGCACCCTTGATCCATCTCAGAACTCTCCCCGTACCTTCGTCGCCCCCCTCGATCCCATCCCCCGGACTCTAGCCTCTTCGTTCTATCGCCCCGCCCCACGACCACACGCAGCGCGCCCACAGAGCAGCCGCGTTCGCTGCGCGACGCAGACGCGTCCCCAAGCTCGAACCCCCAAGCTCCGGCTTCCTCGCAGCGCGCTTCTTCCCCCGTGCGGTGCCGCTCGCGGTCCCGTCGGTGCACGCATTCCCATCCGAGAGCGATCGCTCGTGGGCGCATGGGAACGCCGCAGGCTCCAAGGGGCTGATCGACGCTGCCCCCGGCCGTTCCGTACAGAAATAAGCAGAGCGGTCGAGCTACAGGTAACGGCACCCCACCCTCGCGCTTTAAGCCGTCGCAATTCCGGTTCAAGTTATGCTACTGGCCGGGCACGACGATGGTTGGGCACCGCGGCGATGGTTGGTGGCACAGCGAGCGCCCGGGGCCCCATCGATCCCGGGGAATGCCATGCTGGGAACGTGACTGAGTGGCATTTGTGCCACTGGGCCTGGCTAGCGAAGCAAGAGTGCTTCCGTGTTCTCATGTGCAGCGCACGCGACGGCGCTCGGACCATGTCTCCAGAGCCACCGGAATAGGACCAGGACCAGAACCACAGACCGGGGTCGCCCGTGCGCGCGGTCTTTGGTCCTGGGGCTGGGGCTGGAGCTCACTGCAGCCGCGAGCGCGTGCGTGAGTTTCGTAGCGCTCTCGGGACGGGGTGGTCCGTGCCCAGGTACAGACCCGCCCCATCCCAGATCGCTCTACGCGTGTGCCCGAGCGCAGCTGCGTGTTCCGTGACAAGCGTATATTTCTGGTGCCCGGAGCACGTGAACATGGCCTTGGCTTCACGCTCCGGGACACACGGCACGGACTCACCCAGCAGCTCGGGCTCGGGCTGTAACCCCGCTCTAAGCTCAGGCTCGACGCGAACCCCGCCGGATCCACAGGGGCCAAGTCAAGTGTCATCACGTTCCTGTCAGGCCGAGTAGGGAGGCAGCAGCTGCTGCACCCTGCCTCTCCTCGGCACTTCTCCCGTCCCCAGATTTAGCACCATTTGGCACCACGTAGCCAATAGCACGGCAGGAGTACGGTGATTCCAGCAACCGTCCAACATTCGTTCAGCGCGCGAAGCAGCTGAGGGGACACCGGGAGCTAACCCCGCACTCCGAGCCCCCCACTCGTCGCAGAACCGTAACGTGTGTGATACCGCCCCGCTGACACAACTCCGCCCAATGCACCGAAGCACCCGATGCGGCGCCGTCCTGGGCAGCATCAACGGCATCGGGCGCAGCGCATGGGAGCGCACACCCGGAGCTGCGATGCGGCGCGGCGCTGCAGCTCAGCAGCTGGGGAGGGCGAGCGGCCGGGACGCGGTCGCGCGTTGGGGGGCCGCGGCGCCGCTCTGACGCAACGTCGCCTGCCACCTGACCCGTGCGGGGGCTTCTGGGCCTCCCGGGCACAGCGACCGGGAAGGCTCGGCCGCTGAGCGCGGCGCCCCCTCCCCCCTCTCCCCCTCGCGCTCCTGAACCCGCCCACCGAGGAGTGCATCCGCAACTTATCGCGGGTATGGGGGCTGCCTTATCTCGGGGCAGGCGTATGTCAGCAGGCCGAGGTGCGACGCCCCGCGCGCGGCGCAGGGCGCGCTCCGGCTTCCGGGGGAGGGGTGCGTCGTGCATTGTCTCGCGCGGGTCCGTGCCCGTGCCCGCGCGGACACTTCCGTCTCAAGCCACCGCTCCGAAGCACTGCCCCGCAGGCAGATTCGAAGGTGCCCCATGTGAAGCGCGTGCTCCCAGCACTTACATGCGCCTCTGCGAGCGCGCGCCGCGAGGCCTGGAGGCCAGGTCGCGCTCCGTCCCCGTCTCTGCGCCGGGTGTGCCCCAGATGCCACATGGCGAATGGGTGCGCCGCGGACGGGAAGGCCCATGGCGCGGCGAGCGCGAGTGCCACCCCGGCGCGACGGCCCCAGAGGGGAAGTACGGGGGACATGCAGGGGGTGGCTTCCCAGCTTGGGCGGTGACGGAATCGCTGCGTCAGCGGAAGGCGTTCGCGCAGGTGCTGGCCGCATGCGTCCGTCGTAAATGGGCCCGCGATTTTGCGAAGTCGCCGGATCCACCTGGTGGTGGGGCGAGCTGCTTACCACGGAGGGATCACGCGTAGGAGATGTATGCAGAAGGCGCAGAGAAGTTGTGGGCGGGACGGAGATGTGCACAGCACTGGTACTTCGAATTTATTGTTTAGGATGGATAATTCCTATTTCCACATAAGCGAGGAGGGAGAAGGGCCTGCTTCTGCAGCACGGCCGTACGGGATTAGCATCGCGGTGTCTAGCAAACGCAGGAAGATGACGCAATGCGACTGGACGGACGGCGCTGGAAGGACAACGACGGACAACGAGGGCGGACGACGACTTCGAGACTGAGAGGATGCAGATGAGATTACTGATGATACACGGGTGACAGGGAGAGGATGGTAGAGAGATTACACCGACGGGACGACGAGGGAAAGGAGGAGGGCTGGACACGCACGGGAGCCAGGGAAAGCGGCGGAGCAGGGGGTATGTACGGGGCCGGACGGGAAACTGCTGAGATATGGAGAGATACAGGCAGGACGGGACCAAGACCACGACGAGGGGACGAGACGCAAGAAAGCAGCGCGCCACCGAAACGGACGCCAAACTATAACAGGGTGATGAGCAGCGCGAGGAGGCGCGGCCGGGGGAGGCTGGGGCACCAATCGCGAGTCCGATCACAGATTCTGTATCTGCACTATCAGGAACTGTTTCTCGTCCTGGAACAAGATCGATGAGGGGGTTGGTCAGAGGATGCGATACGACAGATGCAAGCGCCATGTGTTTACTCACCATGAACTGTTCGTCTATTGTGGTAGTGGTTCGTCGTCAGCATTGTTTTCGAAGGACAAGGAGGCGTGGTACGAGCGTACCTTCTTTGTCGTTGTGAAAATCTTTCAAGAACTTCAGCAACTTGTCCTTGTTGCGACGGAGGATGCTCTCTATTTGCGGTGGCTTCTTCGGGTTAGCAACAAAGACCTGCATGGGGGGTTCAACCGATCAGCCCTGGGCCGGACGGACGCAGTCGGCGGCCAGCAAACCTTGAACACGTGGAACGCCTCAAACTGGATGTTCTTGCTCTTGTCTCGAAGGAGGTTCATCATCATCTTCAGATTCGTCTCGCTCGCAATATACCGCGTCATCACGTTGAAGTTCGCACGATCGAGCAAGATCTCGCCGAGGAGTTTGAGCGACTGGCGTTTGGTGACGTAATTGTTGGAGAGGATCAAAGTGATGAAAGACGAGAAGAACTGCGGTTCAAGCACAACATGGTTCAGTTCAGCGCAAGAAGCGCGGTGACAAAGGCTGGAGCTTACACGTTCGTAGTTCCTGTCGAGATACTCGGCGACCATCGTCTTGTGCCGTGTTAGCGTCTCTTTGAGGTTCGTGTACGCATCACATGAGATGCCGAACGTGGTAGTCTCGATGTAATGAGGGAACTTGTAAAATCTAAACATAGAACATGAACCATGAAGGGAAAAAAGTTTTGAGGCGGCACAGAATGAACGACATACTGCTCAGAGTACAGCAAGATCTTCGCCAAGTTCTCGTGTCGGAGCATCTCGCGGAGGATCATGCCGGTGTTGAGGGCGATCTCCTCGTTCCCGTAGCCATCGAAGGCGGCGAACAGGACGTCCGGTTTGGAACAGAGATACTCGACAGTGGGGAACCGCGAGCCGATCTGCCGCCGGAGCAGATTGTTGAAGATCTGGACCACATCCTTGCGCGACTCGAACTCGAGCTTGTGGATGTTCAGGAGCAGGTGGTACAGCAGGTCGGTGCTGTATGTCTCCTGCGCGAGCTGCGCCACGAGCTCGGGCAGAGGGTCTGCACGCGTGGGACCCACGAGTTAGCGGCGTGCTGCAGGGTCGAGGCGGGGTGGTATACGCACCCCCGTCACCATACAAGATCGACTTGATCTGCTGTAGGTTCTTCGCGACGTCGTCGTTGGCCTGGCACGCCGTCGATAACGTGTCCCATGCCCCAAGAATGGGTTTTGCTCGCTCACCTTTCTCCGGACCTCTCCGCCCGGGGGGCCTGCGTCTAACTTGGGAAGCGCGTCCCGCAGCCCCCGCACGAGATCGGGTGGTGTGCGCGGCTTCGTCTTGAAGAAGTTCATTGTGCTCTAGGTCGTCCCGGCGAGTGCAGAGGTCGGTGGGGGATAAAGGAGAGAGGGAGGCGAGGCAGAGGACAGTGTGGCGGCGGAGAAAGGGGAGCCGAGACGGACAACTCTGTGTCACGCCAGAACCGGTAGAAGGTTGGATTAGGAAGGGTGCGGATTTGGTCAGCCAGATGTCAGAGGCGATGCGTAGAGGGGCCACTGGGCAGGAGGAGGCGGCAACAGGTGCCAGAGGCCAGGAACGATGAATAGGGGGAGGTGGGTGTCGTCGCCGTTGCCGTGGTCGTCGCCTGCAGTGGCGACTTGGTTGGATTGAGGCGTGCAAGCCACCCTCGGCTACTCCGGCCAGATCACGTGATATACGGGCCGGTAACCGCTCGACGTCAGTGGCACACTCAGGCAACACCCAGGCACAGTACTTTCGCCCCTGCTTCCTCGTCCAACACAGCGTCATCGGTGTTTCGTGCTCTAGTTCTCGCCCCTTCGAGGCCCAACATCCTTGAGCCATTTTTGTGAAGCCGGGGGCTGATGCACTCGTGGTAGGATAATGATGATTAATTTGTCCCGGGAACATTTGACTCTCGAGAGTAGAAACTATGATAATGTGCATATAGCGAGGTTCAAGTGTGTACCCTCCGACGGTCTTCCTGCTATACAAATGCTATATACCCATTCATTTAGTGCTGTTCGGCCCTCGTACTCCAAAGTGTTCTCTTGCTCGCAGCGAGCTACCACAGAGAAGGGGTCTGTCCCCGCCCTTTGTTCTTAATAAGTACTTTTCCTATTTTATAAGCATCCAGGTGCGTGCGTGTGTGTTTCGGAAGAGGACTCTCCCAAGCAATTTGTCCTCCCAAAGTTGAGTAGGTACCAGTGCAAAACGACCTCGGCCTTCCGCAGCCTGATACCTCCGCTGCAGTCTAAGTGAATTATACGCAACTCTGTATGGGCGTTGATGTCCGAACACGACCCTCTGCGCACAAAGACATACCACTACACGTTTTATTGGACGCCATGGAACGTGCTGGTTATCTTGACGGAATGTTTTGAGCAGGTTCCCCTGGGAGACGCCGGTCCGCAGTGTTAAGAACCGAATTTGGTGATCGCGACGTGTCCGGTGGCGGGCACGATCCTCGCGGCCATTTGCCACCTCATCGACATCTACCTTGCTTTCTATCCTCCCCAGCCTCGCGCTCTCGACTGCTTTTCTCCTTTCCTTTCATCTACGTCTCTGCCATCTCCCGCCAAACTCGGGCTGATCCAACTTTCTTCTGCGCACCTGCCGCCACTCCTAGCGAGATCCCACCGGCAGGCTAAACGACAACAATAGCCCCTCTCCTCCTCCCTCTCCTCATCTTTCGATCCCCTCCTACCTCCCCAACCACCAAACAACCCCGATGTCCGGCATCCGCAACACCATCGTCGTCCCCGCGTACCGCGAAAACGGGAACCTGCGCCCGCTCGTCACGCGCATCTTCGGCGCGCTCGCGTCGCCAGACTCGCCCGTGAGCCCGCACGGCGTCGAGGTGCTCATCGTCGACGACAACTCGCGCGACGGCTCCGTCGAGACCGTCGACGCGCTCCGCCGCGAGGGCTACAACGTGCGCATCATCGTGCGCACGACCGAGCGCGGCCTCAGCAGCGCCGTCGTGCGCGGCTTCCGGGAGGCGCAGGGCGAGAGCATGTTGTGCATGGACGCGGACCTCCAGGTACGTCCGTCCCCTCTTTGCCGCTCGTTATGAACGCAATCGGGTCGTTTCTTGCGTGGCGCGAGCTGCGCCGACCGTGTACTGACGTACCCGTCCATTTAGCACCCGCCCGAGTACGTACCCGCGATGCTTGCGGCGATGTCGTCCTCGAAGCGGTTCGTGCTCGGCACGCGGTACGCGCAGGGCGTCGAGATCGACGAGAGCTGGCCACTGTACCGGCGCATCATCTCCTCCGGCGCGCGCATGCTCGCGCTCCCGCTCACGTCCGCGAGCGACCCCATGTCGGGCTTCTTCGGTATCCGCAGGGAGCAGGTGCGTCCTTGCGCCATCTCGTAGCTCGCGCGTGTTTCTGACGGATTGCTTTTATTCTTCTGTATGGTGTATCGCATTGTTTCGCACCATCGTACCGTTCACGCACGGCCACCGCCCACGCCCAGTTCCTCAAAGGGCGCAACCTGAACTCGGAGGGGTTCAAGATCGCGCTGGACATCCTCGTCAAGTGCGAGGTGCCGGGGAGCGCGATCGTGGAGGTGCCGTTCTCGTTCGGCGTGCGCGCCGAGGGCGAGAGCAAGCTCACGGGCAAGGTGATGGTGCGCTACCTCGAGCAGCTCGCGGAGCTGTACTGGTACCGCTTCAGCGCGCTCGTCGTGCTCGTCGGCATCCTCGCCTTCGTCTTCTTCATCTTCATGGCGCAGACCGCGCTCAACTGGCTCACCGGCGCGTGAGGCGACGGCTGTGGCGGACGCACGCGCGCAGGTGGGTGGGTGGACGTGTGGACGGACGGACGGAGGCTCCAGTGCGCTGTATATGGTGGCGTGGAGGCAACGCACGGGCTGTATCTCGTGGATGTAAGGATATGCATAATTTTATTACCTGTTCCACTACCTCCCGCCCTCCGCCCCCAGACGCCAGCGATGGTTCCGAACAGACGAACGAAGCCCCGCCCGCCGGCCCCACTCGCCGCTCGCTACCGGGAAGCAAGCACGCGGGAGGTTGTGCGCCTGCTCGACGTCCGCACTCCGGGGGCGACGGAGATGGCGGCTCTCTTCGCTTCCCTTTTCCCTGCGCGCGCGCATTTCCCTGAGGGCGTTCCTAGCCAAGACCCTTTCCCTACCCGGCGGTCGTCGTCGTCGACATCGACGGCCGCGAACTCTGTCGGCGATCCGCAAGGCGCCCCCCTGAACCTCCGCGCTGCAGCCCCGGCGGGGCCACCCTCCGCCGCGGCAGTTCGACAACGACGACGACGTATGGACGACCGAATCGCTTCACAGGGAAGCAGAACGGTGGCACTACGAATCCCCGCTGCCCGCGCGCAGGATGTGCCGATGGCCCTTTCGTCGCCGCTCGCCCCTTCTTGCCTCGCAAGCTCCACGCAGCGGCGCACGCCGCAGGTCTCGTCCACATTCAGGGTCGTCGCCTGGCACGCGCGTGAAGGGGCGAACGAAGGTGCGAAGATCTGGCCTCCTCGAAAAAAAATCGCGCGCGGCGTTGATTTGCCACCTGCGCCGTGTAGAGATGCTCCTCGAAGTTGGTGCGAGTGGTGGCAATCACAGAAGTGTGTGGGCCCTCTCAGCATCATGCATCAGCATCGACGCAGGCGCGGGGATGAACGCGTGGCGCGAAAATGTCGCAGGCTTTCCCTGCGCTCCGTCCGCCACCGTCGTGTGGCCACGATCTGCAACTGCACGCTGTCCGACGGGAGATGCGCCTATAGCTTCCGTTGCGCTCTAATGTGTTCTAATGTGTGAATGGGCAGGCTTCGCGCGCGCGCTTTGCTCGTACTTTGCTGTTCGTCGCGTTCTGCGACGTTCTGACGAGGCTGCGCCCCTGGAGGGCGCGTTCTGCAATATCAGAAGCTATAATCCTCCCAGAACCGGGGCTACTAGTAGCGGCCCAGGAAGCGCCCGCTTGCACGACTACGAACGTCAGAAACTCAAACAGAAACAGAAAGCGGAAATCGAGAGAGAACAGTCAAAGAAACGTCCTTTTCGTCATTGATCACGAAGCCATCCCCGCGCGCGGGCACATTAAATAAATGCACTAAAGACCCCATCTACCCGCCCCGCCCCGCAAAAGCGAACCGCCTTATATGGCAAGGGCCGCACCCCCGCGTCCCCCGCGCCCGCGCCCGGGCGCGCCTCGAGGCACGACCGAAAGGAAGTGCGCAGGCAGGGGGAAGGGGAAGAGTAACGTACGCGACGCGACACGACGCGCCAGGGTCGCCCGCGCTGCCCACATTCCGCCCCTCCCTCCCGTCGTGGCGCGTCCCGGCTCCCACCGCCCGCCTTCTGAACGCCCTCGCCCTGTCTTCCTGAAACGGTTCGCGCGGGGCCTGTCTCCAAGCCGCCCGCTCTTCTCGAGTTTTCTTCCCTCTCCGCTCGTGGTCCCAGCTGGCGTACGTGTGAGACGCGTTTATTTCTAGTTTCGAGCTGGCACGGTGGACGAAATTTGGGGCCACGAGGCGCGCTCGCAGCGCTCGCAAAACTCCAGAGGGCGCACGCTGCCGTCCGCTGCGCTGCGACACTTCCTACTTGGCGTGCGCGCGGGATGCGAAGGCATCGCAACTTCTCGCGGGCGTTGTGCGGCCAGGCACCGCGCGGGGCCGGCCCACAGTTGGGATACCTGATTATGAGCGGCGCGTCGGGGGGCGTTTCTTTCGAAGGGAAGGGCACGCGCCGCGCTTCGCGCCCAGGGCCTGCGTCCGCGGGAGAGGCAACGGAAGAGGAAGGCGAAGTTGAAAGTGAAGTACAGAAGGCGAAGGCGAGGACGGAAGGGGCGGCAGGTCCGTGCGTCAGGGAAGTCTGGTGCGCTGGGGCCACCGACGACCACGGGCGGAGGCCGCGGAGCAGCGGGCGCGGGAAGGGGGACGACGCTGGAAGCTGGAAGCTGGATTGCTCGCCCGGCCCCCTCCCCCAAGGTCGCGTTCTCGCCCGTCCGACATGCGATCGGAAGAGCTTGTGTGACGGCGCGGTGCGATGGCCGTCTTCGTACGCCTGATGGCGTGCGCCCGAGTCCCAGGCGGAGATGCTAGAGACCGACTGTGCAGCGTCGGCCGCAGGGTACGGCATGGCGGCTTGTAACGCTAACGCGGGCGCCCGAAGTGGGCTCGAGGCTCGAGACTTGAAGATTGATTTGAGGCTTGGAGGTCAGGTAAGGCTTACAGCACGCAATTTTCGGGGGCGCGAATGCGCAGGGAAGGAAGCGCGACGTCGTGTGCACGCCGCCGCGTTGCTACGCAATGCGCACCGCCGACGTCTGCGTCTGTGCGTCTGTGCGTCTGCGTCTGCATCTGTGCCCGGGGCGCGGGCGTTGGGCGCCGCGAGGCGACGTCGATCGCCCGCCTGCCTCGGCCGCGGGGCGTGTGCGGGGGCGCGCGGGGGCACGCGGAGGCAGAGGAAGAAGCAGACGCAGCGACAGAGGCAGGAGACTTGGAAGCGTGCGTCGATGGCAGGAAACGGCGGCGGGGCGCGTGCGTCCGCGTGGGCGTGAGCGCGCACACCCACGTACGGATGCACGCAGCTGGGCCCGCGCGGGTGGGAGATGCGTTCGCCCGTTCTGCCGTGGGGCCAGCGCGGCGAGAAGGCGGGCGCGGCGGGGAGGTGAGGCGAGGTGGTGAGGTGGGATGTTTATTGATGATGGAATGGCCGCAGTCTGGCCAGGACTTGGCTGCTGATTGAGATTTGTTTGAACAGAAAAGAAGCCCCGCCGTGCGCGCGCCCGTGCCCCGCGCCCCGCCCGGGGGATCGTGTCGCCGCCGGCACGGAGCGGAGGAAGGAGGGGTGGTGGTGGTGGTCGAGGTGATGTCGGTGGCCCGCGCAGGGAGGTGTGGACGCCCGCGACAGACCAGCGTGCGCTTGAAGTTGTAGGACGTTTTGCACGGAACCCTGGCGACGGTGGCGGCTCGCATTGAGAATTGAGACCTTCGTGTCGTTTTGCCTGTCGAGGGTCCAACGCTCGCTCCTCGGACGGGCGAGGGGCAAGGCGTCGGCGGGGCAGGAACCCGGGCGCGCGCGGCGCCCCTCTGGCAGAATGCGGGGAACCCAGGGCGCCGCGTGCGCGCGCCCGCGGGGAGCCCTGCCGTTAATCCCGCACGAACCCGGGCCCCAGACCCCCGCGCCTCGCAGCGTCGTCAAGCCTCTTTTGATCCTACGGAGCAGAGAGGGAAGGGAAGGGAAGGGGAAGGAAGGAGGGGGCCCAGATCCCCGGGCGCGCCTTGATTAAAATCTCGTAAGTCGCTGGGCGCGCGCGGCGCGCACTGTGACCATGTAAGTAGGTAAACGCACACGCGCACGCAGACACACGCACATCTGGGGCATTTGCCGTCTGCGACCGCGTCATCGCGCGCACCTCCGCGAACGGCGAACTCCGCGAGCGAGCAAGGAAGGCGGGAGGCGGCGGGCGGGGAGGAAAAGCACAGGAAACGGGCTCCTTAATGGGTGACGGGGTCCATAATGGGTGACGGGGCGGGGCGACGGGAGGGCCTGGGCCCCTCCGTTCGGGCGTCGAGCGACAGGGTGCGGGTGCGTATGTAAAAAAGTCAAAGTGAGTAAGAGGGTGCGCAACGCGGCCCACGCTCGCGAGCGTGGGTAGGGCGGGCGTTGCTACGCACGCCGCGCCTCCGGGCCTTGAATGGGTTTCATCGCGTCCGCATTCAGTTTTTGCTGATTTTTATTTTGGCAAAGGGTGTTCTCCTCGCGCGCGCCATGGGAGCGCGATCGCCGCCGCGGCGGGGTGCGGCGGGGCGCGAGGTGGTGAGGGAAGGCGCATTCGCGCGTACACGCGAGGTATACTTGGTGCTGCAACTGCATGCGGTCGGTATGCCGCGTGTTGAACGTTGCGAGCTGGTGCTGGAGAAGGCGGAGTGCGCTGCGCTCCGCAAGGGAGCTTGCGGAACGCCGCGCAGGCACCGCTTGTCCGCGCACATCCCCGATGTCCTTTTGCTTGTGCTCGAGCTCGTGGTGGCACCCCTGAAGACCGTGCCGTGAAGGAAGCATAATGGGCCTGGGTTCCCCGTCGGGCACCCCCGTCGTCGAGGAGCAAACCCTATTCCGAGGACGAGGACGAGTCCGGGCACGCGAGCCGCCGCCGATCAGGCCTCTTCACCCCGGCCACCGCCCTTGCCCCGCCCCTGCCCAGTAAAAAAAATAAAGGTGCAAAGTGCGAAGGGCGTGAAGGTCCGGCGACCTACGCACGCTCGCGGGCATCGCGACATCCAGGTTCCAGGCCCCGCGCGACGCGCCAGGGCAGAACTAATTGTCGAGCAATTATCGCCCGGGGGCGCTGCGCGGGCCGCGGTGCGGCAGGCGCGGCGGAGCACGGAGGGCGGCGCGCGGACGTGCGGGCGAGCAAGTGGGTGAGCGGGTGAGCGGACGAGCGCGGAGGCGGCCCGCGGAGGACGCGCCGGGGCCGTGCGCACACATACCGGCACCCACGCCCGTCGAGGCCAAACGCGGCCGGGGAGTGGCGGGGCTCGCGAATCGCGCCGTTGCTGGGGAGCCCGGACGGGATCGCAGGAGGAGGCAGTGGGCGCGTCGAGAGGCCGCGCGCGGCGAGCGGTGAACGCTCTCGTTGGCTTGTTGGCTTGGGGGGCCGGTGGAGGCCCACACCGGGCTCGAGAGGCGTCCCAGCGGGTCGAACTTGCGACTTGCGGAGGAAGAGGGCGCGAGCCTCGAGGGGCCCCGGGCAGCGATAATTGGCATCATTCCGATTCTGAAGTTCTGATGATGCCCGGCCGGCTCGCCCGCCCGCGCTCGCTCGCGCACGGCAATATGTGGGTGGACGAGGGTCGCGGCTCGCCTGCGGGTGGTGGACGCCGAATATGTCGCCAGGCGCGCGTTGCGGGGCGTCGTCCGAGGTCGTCAAAGTAGGTTATCGTATGTCGTGCGTCCGTCGCGGTCGTTCGCGTCCAGCAGCGTGGGCCGCGGCCCCTTCCTGGTTATGATCGCCGTCGTGCGAGCCTCGAGGCCGGAGGAACGCCCGACGGCGGCGGGCGTCCGCCTCCGCCTCCGCTTGGCCACCCTACCCGCCCGCCCGCGTGCGGCTGCACGCGGTTGGATCTCGTCGCATCTGGGGCGCGGAAAGCCTGTACACAAAAGCAAAAAACACAGACGACACATGCACAACAGGCAGCAGTTGCGAGCGCGTGGTGACTTACACGGGCGCGGGAGGGGGTGGGGGATGGGAATGATGGGAGGTGGTCCCCCCCCCACGACTGAATGGCCGGAAGCGGACGCGCGCGCACTTTACATACATACGTAAGTACTGCGCTCCCCCCCCCTCTCGCGGCCGGGAATCATCGCGCCGCGTACTGCCGCGTACACATTCGCGGCGCGCGCGCCATGCACCGCGCGCCGTCCGTCTGTCTGTCCCTTCTGTCGACGCCGACCACCGAGTGACGAGCGCCGCTCCCCCGGGTCCCTCCCCCCTGGCCTCGACAACCGCGTAGCGGGGCCTTCGTGCGATGATGCGCTCCCGCTCTCCACGGCTAACCTGGGCCCCCCGTTCCTGCGCGCTCGCGCTCGCGGGGAGGCGGCCCTGCGCCCATGACAAAAAACTGTGGAGTGAGCGCGCTGAGCTGAGCTTGAGGGGCGTACGTCGGTCGGTGATCAGGCGGTGGCCCCGCGGCGGGGTGGGAACTCGGCGCCGGCCTCCTGGGGAGGTGGGGGAACTTGAGAGTAGTCGGATCGGAAGGCGTACACTCGCGGGTCACGCTACGCGGGGCGAGGGGGCCTGATGGAATGCGGGACGCGACGTCAGTGCGTAAATTGGGAGAAGCCAGCGGAAGGAAGGGGGGTGGGTGGGGGAAGGGGGAGGGAAGGTGCAGCGAATTCGAAGAAGGAAGGGGGGGCTATCAGGCCCGAGGTGGCGAGCGATGAAGTAAAG